>CM060878.1:20801828-21089328 GCA_030737845.1 Acorus calamus
TGAAAATGAACAGATTACTATCAGAAATAACGACATTGTACCATCACATGAGACATTCTTTTGTTTCTCAATCTATTAAATCTGTCATGGATGAGCAAACTGTTGTTACCTGTTCATCATATGGTTGTCCAACAGAAAATGGAATGCATGGGATTCCATTCAGCGGCTGTAGCAGAAAACTAAATGGATTGTTATCAACAATCACAGTTCGGCAGAGATCCTTGGACAGACATGATAGATCTTTCACATGTTCCCGATATTCCCTGACTTGCAAAATAGTGTGTCAGACATTTTTCCAATCCATACATAAGCCATAACTCTCTCCAACTAACTCTAGATAAACTACATAGAAAAACTGTTTGACTTCAATCTGTAACTTATATAATATTCTTGAAATTAGAGGATAATTGATCAATATCCCCATTCTTTTCAAAAGATATTGACTAATATCCTCGTAAAGATAATAGCAATTCAAAATAACAAAAGAACCGCAAAACTCTATAAATAGGAACATTCAAGATGGACCTAGTTGAGGTAATCAACATTGAAGATGATAAAACAAATACGTAAATTCAGGTAGGGAATGACTAATAAACTCACGTGCTACTCGTTGCAGGTCTATAAAGACGAAGAATAAATCTATTCTCAGCATCTATTCTATCAACAAGTGGCCTTGCATATCCTGAAAGCACAAAAAGAAAATGATTTACACAAATATGAGAAAACATATATTATACCAATGCTTAGCAGGAAGACTGGTGAAGAAAAACAGACGTAGAAGACCACAGACCTTCAAGACCAGCAGTAAATAGAACAAGATCTGCAAACTCATTAATTTGCCTCAGAAACTCTTGCAAACCAGGACGTTCAAACACCGTGACATGATTCACCTTTTGTTTTCCTTCACCTTCCTTGAACCAATGATTTGAACTCTTCATAAGTTCCAACTAGGATAAAGCTTCAAAATAATAAACACATAATTACTGAAAGTCATACCTTCTCCACAGATATGCATTCTAACTCAAAGCACTTCAATCCTGCTTCAATAGCTTGGTTACGAATGACCATAGGCAAGCTAGATGTCTCATATGCACAAACCAAAGTCTCATCCAAGTCAAGCACTACCTAAAAAGTTTCACCAAGTTGCACTTTATAAGAAATGATAAAACAGAGCAATAAATCGAAACTTCAAGCTCTCATCCCACATGCAATTTGTTGGGGAATATGGCTTGTGGGTAATAAGTGTTCTTACTGAAGAAAAAGGATCTACGTGAAAAATATATGGGCTGCAATAGGGGCTCCCTTCGAGCATGGGTCAATGTTCTTGGGACAGAATTTACATCAAGCATCATGGGAGAAGAATGGAAAGGGATGTAACTACATACCTTTATGTGCTGTTGAAGGGTGTTTCCACCCCCATTTGGTGTTTTTTTCTCGATTTTCTTGCTAGCTTTGTATTAATTTTTTGGGATCCCCCGCTTCTACTGCTGCCAATTACTAGTCCCTTAGCCCCCGTTTGGATTGAGGAATTGGGTTATTCTGGATAGATAATTATGCCAGTATAGATAACAATTCTACATGAATAAGAAATTTTCTGTTTAGTTGTGTTTTTTTTATTCTCATTGAAAAACGTAAGAATAAATGTTGAGTTGTTTGGTTGGTGAAGAATAAAATATAAATAAGGTGTAAAAAGTTGATTTGACATGTGGGCTCTATTGATGTATAAGAGGTGTTGATATGTGATTTGATGTGATGAGATGTGTTTATTCCCACTTATCCATGAGAATAAATAAACTGAGTATAGTTTATCCTATGAGTTACTTAGAATTGTTATACTCTTTTATACTCGTTTAAACTAGGTTAATAATACTAAGTTATACTCTGCAAACAAACAACCATTTTTCTTATCCATTCTTATACCACCCTTACACCACCCTTATTCTCGCTTAACCCGTGACCCAAACGGGAGGTTAGAGTTACTCCTTTTCTCAGCTACATTGTAGGCTTAATTTGCTCCTTGTCTCTTAGAAGTTTCATAATTGGAAAGCGTTGCACATTTTAAGGCCACCTAAGACACAATGTCCATACTCCATACTAAACATTTTTTCTTGCATTTCCTCAAATAAATAATTTCAGATCCAATTGTTTCTAAGCTAGGGCACAACTCCATCATAACATCTTAATCTGTGTCATTCATAGCCTACTTTACATTTAAACCCCCTTCTCCCCCAACAAGGGGAAAAAAGGGAAAAAATGCTTCATATGAGAACCAAGATTTTCTTAGCTGGTAACCACTACCCGCATCCAAACCAAGGGCCCAGAGTGCAGATCACTTTCTTAGTGGGGGGGGGGAGTGGGGTGGGGGGAGGTTCCAAAGAACATTCTGCTTCATATAATGTGGTTATCTTGATTATTGAGTATATACAAAACTCCTCTGGAGAAGGTATAATTCACATCACTTTATTTCTTGATCGGATTATCCTTGCCAAATTTCAATGGCTCATCCCACACACTGTGTGTTAGTGCATTTGGATCACTCGAAACAAATGTATCTTCCAGCAAAAGAGGATCTATTTGGAAAACACTTGGGCGAATATTTCCTCGCTCATTGTTCTCCTAGGCGTGAACCCTCCTACCATTATGGGTACTTCTTGGTTCGGAATGTTCCCAAAGGATTAAGGGATAAGATCACCGAAGAGAGGTATGCCCCAATTCAATGAGGCCTTTTTTTCACATTTTTTACTTCCTTTCTTTCCTTGGAGATCCCTTGGCTCCATTGTGTTCGGGGGCATCTTTTTAATAAGAAGATCCACAGTCCTTTCTAAAAAAAAAAATCAATATTATCAAACCAAAGTAGTTGAGGCAACATGTTCACCTGATTATGATACGAAATGTAAAGAAACATCCATATACAAGCTACATTGAATTTCGTGTATGAGAAGGAAAACCACAATCCTTCAAGTGATGCACTTTGTCCATTGACATTCAGATATGGCACAACAACACAAGCATTTGTTCGCTTACCTATAATAGTTGGTTGAAAGGGGGTTTGGCCCTTGGCTCGATGTGCACTTTTAACAACCTAGAAGGTATGTGGGAGTGGCTCCATAAAAGAAGAAAAAGAGAAGAGCATGCCCACAGGGTAAAATTCTAAGGTTTTGTTTCTCAGAGAGTATTGGACAATTTACCTATTACAAATTGAGATTATTATCCGGAAAAAATGCATTTATGAGGAAAATATTTGGGCAGCTATCCAGGCATCAATAGGGCTTGGTTTATGATGCTCCTTGGTGATAAACCAATATCCACTATCATGGGTATTAATTGGTGAGGTTTTTTTTGTAAGGGGCATTAGGGAAGAGAGGAGTTATTCTTGCTTACTCTTTTGTTGTTTTTCTTTTTTGCTTTTATTTGGAGATCCCTTGTCTGTTCAAGGGGCATTATCTTTAATACGAAGGCTCCTACCTCTTTTCAAAAAAAAAGAAAAAAAAGAACAGAGGACAAGATTAGCTGTGGCTGCTCTACTTTTTGTTATTCCACTTTGCTTTTCCGTTGGCTTCTCAAGAACCACACACTGCACCTATTGCAATAATATCTAGTAGTTCTAGATCCATAACTGGATGATTTAAAAGTAATGAAAGTTGAAACACCCCTTCAACTTATTTTTCATACTCATAAGCTCTAAAATGATGCTTGGTTCATTTATCTACATTTTTGACTTTCCAGCTTCTCCGCTACTTGCCAAGATTTCTCCCCACTGTATTGGCTTCCCCGTGTTCTTATTTGATTATTGGCTTACCTGTTAAGCTAACAAGAAATCCCCATGTTCTTATTCAATTATTGGCTTACCTATTAAACTAGCTAGAAAATCTGCTGCTTTATTGCCCCCCTCTTCCATTGCTAGTGACGTGACATACCTAAGCATGAAAAGGCCTGAAATGATTTTATCTCTAAATTTTCTTGCTTTCCAATGAACTTATTCGAGATTTTGTGACTCAATTTACATCAACAGAGTAATCTGTTTCAAACCATACTTTTTGAATCCCAATTGCCACACCAATTGTAAACCCATCAGCAATCCTTGGAGTTCAAAAAGATATATTAACTGAGTTTCAACTCCGGTTGCTTCTGCAATAAACCAGACCTTCATTTTCAATCATTACGAGTGAGTTCCAATCCCCATCAAAATATGAGACACCCTTGTATCCAAATGCACCCAATGAATAAGAAATTAATACCCAAGCACAATCATTAACATCATTAAACTTCGAAACATGTTATCTTCCATTTCATGCTAAATCTGAACCAAATTACATTTTTTGTTGGTGCAACTTCGAACCCAATGCCTCATAATTGCCAATAGTCTTGCCAACCATTGAGCTACGGTTGATCGTAAATAACCCAAAAGCCCCTAAAACCAAAACAACCCAAAATACTTCCTTGATCGTAAATACCAAAAAAATCAACCAATTGAGCCACGAATGGATGTCTGAAACCCTATCAAACTTCACAACCAACCCAACAACAATTAAAACCCAATCATTCACCCCAAATCCTCACCGTGAACTTGTCGTCGGACGCATCTGACACGTCCCCCAGCCCACCCTCCTCCGGGGAGAGCTCGACGACGGGAAGGGGCTTGAAGGCGGGAGAAGAGGCCGAGGAGGCGTTGCAGAGGAGGGAATTCCGGAGGCCGATGAAGGAGAGGATGCTCGCGAGGGAGGGGATCTGCGCGACGACATGGAAGACGAAGGCGAGCCAGCCCCATAGAGTCCTCCACGCCTGGACCGTCCGCGGCGCGTACACTTCCGCCGCCGCCTGCGTCAACTCCGCCATCGGAAGTGATTATGTGAGTGTTCGTTGGGTTTCGAATGATCCCCCTTTTTCGATCGATATTAAATGAAAGTGTGAGATTCGTTTTGGATGAGACGAATGAGATGGCGAGACGTGTTTTTTTTTTTTTCAAAGATTCCACGATTAATGTGTTTTTTTAATCTATATTTATATCTATTTAATTTCTGGTTTGGTTAGGATGGGCAGCTCTATACTCACCACTTATTTTCCTTATCCAACCATTCAATTAAACCCACCACCTTACCCACCATCTTGTATATTTGTTATTTCTAAACCACCAATTTATATATATATATTCAAAATACAAAAACTCTTGAACCCACGAAACTCATATTCTGTTTTTTTTTTCGCACTCTTTTCATCTCCTCCTCTCTCCATCTTGTCTCTCTTCCTCTCACAGCAGATTCACATGAGTAACGGGTTCATTTGAATTTTGTTGTGTGAAAGGTTTGAAAAGTGGTTGTTCGGTTTGATATTCTATATACTGGGTTTCTTTTGTGTTTTAGGTGGTTCTTGCTTCCATTTTTAATGATAATTAAATAAATATTGTGTTTAGTGTAATTCCATGTTTATAATAGATGGTCTATATATATACCTTATTCAACCCCAAGAGCAGGGGGTATAGCCAGGAATTAGAACAAATGAGAGGCAAGAGATCAATAGGCTTAGAATTAAAAAAATATACTTATCAAATTATATAATTATATAGTAATTCAAGATAATTAAAGTTGACAAATAATGAGAGAGTAATTGAAGTAATAAACAATTTAAATAGAAAGTTGTTTTTAACAACTACTATCACATTTAAAGAATCTAAAATTTTAATTTGAAATTTTTTTAAAAAAAAACTTGAAATCTTATTATTTACCTTTAAAAATAATAAAAAAGCTTGAAAAAATAGAAAATAAATATTAAAAATAATTGATCATAACACAAGGATACCCTTAAAGCATTGATTTTAAAAATTATCTTCCAAAAAATCCCGAGATATTCAAATTAGAGATCATGAAAAAAAAAATCATTAGCAAATAAAAAGTTGTGGTTTTCAACCTCCATCCCTTAATACCAGGGTTTTTTTTAAAAATTTTTAAAAATGCAACTCATATTTGTAGTAATGTCACTAATGCATTATATGAAATCACATAACACAATATATATTCAATTATCTCAGTATACCTTTTATATAAAAAATATAATTAAAATATTTACATTCAATATATATGAGTATAAATTTAGTTTTTATAAGAGTGTACTTAATTTTTTTTTTAAAAAGTGTGTGATGTAAACGGGAATGTGAATTGGATTGAATATAACAACTTTCAACTCCAATGCTCACCTAACACATTCAAACTCATTTGATTATCCCCATCCTACCCCACGCAAAAAAAAAAAAAAAAAATTTCAAATTTCAAAATAGCCTTTCCCAAGGAAAATTTATCCTGGGTATATATATTTACTTTTGTTAGAAATGTTTTACCAAGGAATTCATTTTCGTAGGGAATTCGTTTGCAGAGGAGAACATCGTTCCAATAGTATAAACACGTGAATATGAACCTTGCATTTACCAATGAAACGATTTCCTTGGGAATAACATTTACCAACGAAATCATAACCTTTACAAAGGAAATATTTCGCCCCAGCCCGCCCCCCTGGCTCCGCCCCTGCCCAAGAGAGAATCATAGATTAATATATGTGATATTGAGATGATAAAATTCAATTGAAAAGGTCAATATCTATTTGTCGATTAAATAATTAATTTTTAATGTAAATTTATCAATATTAAAACAATGAAGAAAATAATATATTAGCATGAGAAATGTCAATTGATAATAAACCTTATAAAAAAGAAATACATAGTTTTGCCTAGCCCTTCCTGAAATAAAAATAAAAGCTCTGCAAATGCTTTATCCCAAAATACTAAATCTATATGAGCAAATACATAGCAAAAAAACCACTTGAAATGCACTTATTTTTTTATCCAACCATCATCAAAACCTTTGATAATAAGCCAAAGATGAAAACTCAAAGATGATATCCGACTATGGTGCATTTTCTTGAGGGATGATGGGAATTGTTGTAGAATATGATGATATCCCACTCTCCAAGACATTAAACAAAGAAGAAGGACCATTGACAGCGTTCAACAAACTTGGATCACTTGTCCCAATGCCTGTGTATATTTGTACATGTTGGCTTGTTAAAAATGCCCTATTCAAAGCTTGATGAATAACATGGATTTTCTCCCTTAAGGTGGCATTCTCTTTACGAAGCTCATCCTTGTAGTTGCAACAACACTTGGAGCACATATGACTATCCAATTTCTCTTGCAGTATCCTTCTCTTGATTTGGAGCATATGATTTTTACCTTTTAATATTAAAATTTGATGACTATCCATCTCCACCTGTTTGAGAATTTTAAGCTTTTAATATAAATATATATACATATTTCTAAAGCTAAGTATTCAAAGGCATTGATTTATACTACTATTTTTACCTTCAAGTGGCTTCGGCGATTTTGGAACCATGTCTTGATTTGGGATCTTTTCATGTTGAGTTTCTCGCAAAATTCTTTTATTTTGTTCTCGTTTGGACGATTGCATTGTTCAAAAATACTTCAAAAGTAAATCAAATTCTTTCACAATCAATAACATATTTATGAATTCACAAATTGAATGAAAAAAAGAGAAGAGAGAGTGGAGAGACATACGAATTGAGGGCTTGAATCTGCACTTTTGTGTGATAGATTTTTTTCTTTTATTCTTGTTGTCAAGGATGTTGGAGTCACCCATGTCAAAATCTATTGGTGTCATATCAAAGTCCTCCTCTGACAAGGTCATAATCTATGCATCAAAATCATCATCACTAAGCAATCCAGCACCATGTTCTCCCACTCCAACACCTCCATCAAATTGGTGGTTGCCCCGCATTTCCCTATGATTGTGCATGTTAACTTGATTTAAATACAAGAACAAAAGTTAATTTTGTGAAATCAAATTGAGTCATGTACGAACACAATCCAAACCAATATTATGACGTTTGAACTAAAAACTGATGCTAAATAAGAAGATTTTTTTACTCATTGGGTTGCATTAGGAAGTTTACGAAGTCATAAAAAATATGAGTGGGTTAATGCCCCATCTTGTATAAGAGCTTAATCTTAATTAACATGTCGTTTAGGTCTACTAAATTCCTTGTATAATTAGACATACTGACTCTTTGTAGCTTATTTGAATATGCAAACTAATACACATTAATAATAGATATGCACACAAAAATAAGCCTGTCATGACTGTTGAAAGAGAAATTTAAAAAGAAACATTGGTTTATTAAAATACAATGTGACAACAATAAAAGTAAGACAAAACGCAACTATGGATTAAATATTATTTTTAAAAATTAACCATGAATGAATATTGATAAATTGTTTTCTACAATCATAAAGCCTACACTTCCCTTCATAAATCCAAGTGAAAAGTTACAAGAAAACTCTAGGATCCTTGTCCAATACTTTAGGAATGCTCACTCACAGCCATACTTATTAATTCAAATATAGATAAACATGCATAAATTTGATTTTTTTTTATCAACCTTGAAAACATAAAAATAAATTATTGAAATTTTTTATGAAATCAATATGAGATGGATCTCAGTTTTTTAACAATCCTAGAAATTATTTTATTATATTCAATATTTTCTTTGTACCTATGTAAAAAGAAGCTCGCAAAATTTATTTTTATTCAAATAAAAATATGTATTTAGTTTTATTCTTAACAAATACAAATATATATATATATATATATAATTCACAATAAAAACATTTTTAATTCTAAACCTTAAAAAAACTTCTACCCCATGACATGCAACATGTTCCTCATATGCTATAAAAAACAAATTTTCATTTTTTTTTGCTTCAATCAAAATATAAATAATATATCTATCAAAAAAGAATAATAAATCTGAGGCCTTGATAGCCATAGTGATAAATAACCAAATCAATCCCATAATTATTTATTTTTATATATAATAAAGGAAAAATGACTAAAAAAGTCTTCCAAAAGTTAGAAATACCTAAATCGACCACTTTTTAAATTATACCTAAAAAGTCTCATTTTATAATTTTGGAAACACAAAAGACAAATATACCATTATGCAATTAGATCCTTAATACATTCCATATCTCTTAACTTTGTTAAAATATTTTACCTTCTTAATTTTATTAATATATTTCACACATTTTCATGTAGATCAATTTTTTTTTATTGTGAATTCTCTGTGATTATATGGATTTTGTGAAATATGTACCAATACAATTTGAGTTTTTGATGATGAACTCCATAAAATGTTGATGTTTTTTTAAATAAATGAATATGTACTAATGATATCATAAAAATATGTGAATAGCCAAAAAAATAAAAAATGTGAATAAATATTTAAAGTACTAAATTATCATCTGCTGCATTAGGACACAACACAGATTTAAATTACATATTATGATTATGCATAATGAAAAATGATAAACAATATCATAAAAGATATACATAAGAAATACACAATATGATATATAATAATAAAACCTCTAAGATGATTGATTTTCATCATGTATAGAGATATTGCTGTTTTGTATGAAAAATAAGTTTTTAATGTGAAATAAAAAGGGATATTAAAGATTTAATTACATAAGGGCAAATTAGTCTTTGTGTTTCTAAAACTGTGAAATGAGATTTTTTTAGGTATAACTTTTAAAAATGGCTAATTTGGGTATTTCAAACTCTTAACAGATTTTTTTGATCATTTTCCCTATAATAAACATTTTATTTTTTATTTAATAACAAAAAAAATAAAAATAAAGCATTACCTCAAAAGCAATCTAACAAATGCTCGAGTCCTAGGAACACCAAATCAATGTATTGAAGTTGAAAGACATCCTTATTACATTAATTTATAGAGATGGTTTGGGGTTTTTAAGGAATCAACAAATTAAAGAAAGCCCTAAATAGGAAACCTTGGTCACATTTTTTTGTCAATATCCTTGCAAATTTTTAATGAAATTTCCATCAAGATGATGAAATATATTCAAAATAATACACCTATGTTAATCTCATTAAAAAAAAGAAGTATAAATCCCTAAAAATATGATATCCAAATTAATAACTTAAATTAGAATTTTAATTTTTAGCAACTTAGGAAGATTAGTTTGCTTTGTTGGAACAAACTATGGTTTATAAGATGCAACTGTTTAAGGAAAAAATTAAAAAAATTGAGAAGAAGGTTCAGACCATGGAAGAGAGGATGTCAATGGATGAGGAGAAGACACTCCAGACAGTGCCAACGATTAGTGGAATTCATGATACATTGATGGTATCCCCCACGAGATTCACGGTTGCAGTAGTCCTGGGGACCAAAGCTCCTTTCACAGATTGCACGGATCACCTTCGAGAACTCCTCCTCATCGAATATTTGATTTGTAGACGTGTTGATTGATCAGGGTTTGATTTTGGTTCGATTGGAGTGGATTTAGTTGGCTGATTTGGGGTGGGTTACTGGTGTTGCGAAAAGTAGGGTTAGGGTTTGGTTTGAGAGGAGGTAAGGGAAGGAGAGGGTTTTCGAGAGGGTAGGGATAATCGGGTCGGGTTAGATAGCTTTTGTTAGGGGTAAAATGGTAACATACATATGTCTAGTTAACAAATTAACTATGGTGGAGTCGTTGCTGCTTACGGTGAGTAACGGAGGGGTACAGATGCACTGTTTATTAGTTTACTAGGGGTATTTTTGCACTCGTAATCCTAACAGGGGTATTTATGCAACCAAAGATCCTAACAGGGGTATATATGTAAAAAAACCTTTATTTATGGGTTTTTTGCATGTATACCATAAAAATATACGGTATTTATTTTTATACTACTAAAAATACCATATTTATTTTTATACCATTATAATTTTTCTTAATGCAAAAATATGCCCCTCTTTTATCATTTTTAATCAAAATTAACCTTAACTATAGTTAGTTTTTTAACCAAGAAGTAAAAAATGACAAAAATAACCTTAACATATAATTTTTTTTTGTCATAATGCAAATAATTAAATATAATGACCTAATTAATTTTATGTTCTTTCTAAATCAATCAATCATGAGTCATTCAACCTTATCCCTTCTTTCTTTTTCTTCCAATCAAGAAATTTATCATTTTCATGTTAAAATTAATATTTTTTATTTTTATAAATGTTTTATTTGGTAAGGTTAAATATGCAAAAAAAAAGAAGGGTAATTTAGTCTTTTCTCTAAGACTTTAACATTTTTATTAGAAATTTGGATGGAAGTTAACTAGGATAGTAAATACGCATAAGTTCTACATATTTCAAGGGTATAAAAATAAATAGGTTATTTGGAGTGGTATAAAATTAAATAGCAAGTTTTTGGATGTTATACATGCAAAAAACCCCTTTATTTATTTTAGATTTTTTTTAATGAGAAGGATGACGAAGGATGTATTTATTCCCACACCAAATAAATTACTAAAGTCATCCCTTGTATTGATAATCTCACCCCTTAAACAAATAAAAAAGAAGGGTGGAATTGTCATTTAAAAAATAAGAAGAGAAAAAAAGAAGTGAGGGAGAGGGAGAGGGAGGGTGGGCTTAGGAGAGAGGTCGGGCTGTGGTAGTGGACAGCGGGTGGAGAACGGTTGATGGCAGAGAAAAAGTTAGTCACTTTATTTTCTATCTCTCTCTCTCTCTCTCTCTCTCTTTTCTCTCCCCAAACCCTCTATCAGCCACCACCACCTCCGCAAAACCCTCCATCACCAACTTCGCCACCTCTGCCACTCCTTTTGCCCTCTCCCTTCCTCTTTCTCTCTCTCCTTCTACATCCCCTCCACCGTTTCCTCCCCTGTCACCACTATCTATGCCACCCTCCATCCCACATTAACCGGCGCTGCAACTGGCTGCCCTCCCAACCCCTCCCCCTCTTTCCTCGTCATTCCTTTATTAAGATGCAAATTTCACCCCATGAAAGATAAAAGTGTGGAGTGGATTGCATCTTTATGACGTTAATATGACCCTCACCATCTATTGAATCCACCCCAATAAAATAGAAAAAACACATGAGATTTTTTATTAAAAAAAAATAGCAACCCTACATCGATCTTTTCCACTTCAATAAATTTTAATCATACTTCTGAGCCCTTCCTCCCTCTGACACATGAGTGTGGAGGTGATTGTGGTGCTGGTGGCAAAGATGAGGTGGTGGTGATTATGGTGATGGTCATGGTTGTGTTGGTGGCAATGGTGGTCGTGGTTGTAATCTGGGGCGGACCTACTAAGTAGGGCTGTAGGGGTGACGGTATCCACTAACATTCTAATAACTATAAGGGGTACTTGAAAACTTAGGAGAAAAACATAAAAAAATAGAAAAAAAGTTGAAGTAAAACAAAAAAATAGAGCTTTTGTTGTTTTACATTTAGGGAAAAGTTAAAAGGGACTGAAGTCTGAACAGACGGCAAAGTTTAAAAAAGAGGGATTAAGCACAAGGGTCAACCACAACATTTCATCATTTTTTAAGGTTTGTTTTTTGTTATCACTACAAGAAAAAAAACACTTTTTGCGACGGTTTTTTGTGACGGCTCACAAAAACCGTTGCAAATGCTTGTAATTTTGACGGTATTTTTTTCGGTCGCAAACACTTTTTAGCTTTTGCGACAACTGCGTTGAACCGCAGTTAAAAACACAAATGTGGCCATCGCAAATGATTCATTAGTTGCGACGCGAATGCGTCCGTCGCAAATACTGAAATTCAATCCAACCGTCCATTTTTTAAGTTGTGATCAGAACCGTTCGATCTGTCTGTATATATATATTTAGAAAAAATAGAGCAACCCCATATTAAACCCTAAAAAACCCTAAAAACCCAAAAACACGAACACGTCCGTCTTCGATCACCGCCCGTCCGATCTTCGATCATCGTCGTCACCGTCGCTGTCCGTTTCGATCACCGCCGTTGCCGTCCGATTCGATCACCGCCGTCTGCTTCGATCACTACCGTCACCGTCCGATCTTCGATCATCGCCGTCGCCGTCCGCTTCGATCGAACCGCCGTCGCCAGGTGAACCCATCCACTCCTCTTTTTTGCCCTTCCTGAGAATTCCTAGATGAAGTTTATTGGTTTTCTTTTGTTTCGACTTGATAGGGGTTTATATTATTGTTTGGGGAGTGATTTTGGTTTTGATTTGACAATTTGAGAAGACTTGATTTAGGGGTTGCTTTTGAATTCTGGATTTAGGGAGAATTGTCACTTGGGCAAGTCTGTTTGGTTCATATAGATCAGTCTGTCTCATGTTAATTGTTAAATGACCGTTAATTGTTTGAGGTATGCATTCCAGAAGTTGCTAATTCCTCCCAGATAAGACCAGGATCCTTCGCTGTCAATACTTTTTAATTCTGTCATATGCTTCATTTTGATAATTTTTGATAAGGGAGATTAGAATATACATATATACTAGCAATATTTGTTCAACCCTGTTAGGGTGGCATTGGTGATTTTAAGAGTTACCTTCTGTGCTGAGTATAACATGATAGAACTGATTCTGGTTAGAGTCATAGTGATTTAGTCCAGTTCTACAGGTTGGAGTAAGTTTTAGAAAATTTTATTGTGGATTCTAGTAAAATGGTTTCTGGGGGTATATCAGTGTTCATATTCTCACACTACTTCTATTTGAACCCCTCTACCTCTTTCACTCCACATATTTCCCCAAGTTCACAATTTCATGATCTGTCTATGGGCTGTCTTTAGCTTATGTAATTATTCTTAATCCTTGGGGAATTCTCTGTTGACTTATATTTCTATTGTTGTTACTTCTGTTTTCTTTCTTTCCTTCTGATATTTTTTAATGATTGAGGATTTAAACATGCATATATGATTATGAGATCTCATAGTCTTAGCGGGTAGATAACTTGTTTTCTGCACTACGTATGGCTATTAAAAAACATCATGTTTGCTTTGTTTAAACCTTGTAAGAGTATACAGAAACAACAATCCCAATTTTGTTAAATTTATATGAAAAGTGAGATCCATCAATTTAGAATTTATAGAAGCAACAGTTCCAATTTTGTTAAATCATCTATGGAAACCACTTAATAGGTTCTCAATAAAGTCCAAAAACAAGTGATGAGGTGTTTATATGGGCAATTCAATTGCACAGTGAAACGTGAAGGGCATTGGAGATACTTGTTTAAAGCATAACGACTAACCACATTGATAGAAAAAAGCATTAATATGACATAAGTACCAAGTGATAGTTTAAAAAGACATTAAGACATAATAAATAACAGTCTCCCAACCAGCCTCAAACGATGCTTCCACATCATTATTACTCTCCTCGCCACGCCATGAAAACTTGTTCCTGCCATGCACATGAAGATGAAGCTTTGTCAGTATATAATAACATGGTGAACAGATATCATGAAACAACAGATACAACAGTGACAAATGTAAAGTATATATTTTGGGGCAAACATGTGCCAAAGATCAGAGGTGCATCATTCTAAGCTTAGATCAGTCTTTAAGTGCATCACTCTAAGGAGATTTGGTCATGTGGGAAAAAATTCATATGACAAACAATGTCACACATGCAACCTGTTCACAAATATGATTGATATATTTTCCAGAAATAGCATACTATACAAGTGGTTATTCATTACTTTTTGCCAATTCACCATCTTCATGTCAGAGTAATTACTGTCTCTGTTCAGTCAAACAGACAAGGAAAGAAGTCTGGGATGACATATGAAGATTGAAGACCAACTAGCAAGAATTTCAATAGAAGAGGACAACATCCATTGAATCCTTCCACAAAATATGAATTACTTGATATGATATTTATTGAGAAAAAATTGATAAATAATGGCATCAGTCCACAAGCATAGATATCGTGGATGCATAAAAACTTGAAATACCCAAAACCTCTTGAATGAATTCAGGTGCATAACATTCAGGTAATAGGTTCAGACCAACTTTTAAGCATTAGAATGGACTATTCAGAACTTAAAATCAATTTATTGACAGGCAATTTATTTTAGGCACGAAGAACACCTTGCATATTAAAAAAAAGAGATTGGGGTTTAGTGAAGATCCATGCATATTGAAAAAAGAGATGGGATATAGTGAATAATTTTATCAATTAGATTAATTAAAAAATGACAAGGCTTGGATTGAGCAGTTGTGGAGATCTGCATGTCAAAGAGAGGTCCACCAAAATAGACATTCTAACTATAAAACACTCCCCTTGTACTCCTTCCAATCAGACTTCCAATCAGATTAATCATGAGTCTGCACTATTTTTTAAACCAATATGTGTAAAAGATTCATTTTTCCATGATTTTATTAGTGTTTGTTTCTGAATATTGCTGAATATTTTGTGTGGCTTCATGTTTTCTGAATATTGTTGAATATTCTAAATATTGTATTTCTTTTTATTCCTTGAATATTCATGAGTCTCCTTATTTGTTTATTTATATAGTGAAAAAAATGGATAAGAGTTGGATCGATTCACAAAATAGGATTTCTCAAGCATACATGGATGGAGTTGAAAATTTTCTAGAATTTTCATATAATGACAAGCCTCCCGAAAGTATGATCTATTGTCCATATAAGCAATGTTGCAATCGATACTTGGTGACACGATTTGTTGCGAGAGAACATATTATTATACATGGATTTTTGTTGAATTACAAGATTTGGACTAGTCATGGGGAACGTTATGTGCATATACGTGAGAACCAAGACATTGGAATAGGAATACAGTCAACTGTTAGGGATGATATGGTTGGAATGATACATGAGATGATGGGAATTCCATACATGAATGCAGGAATAGAATCTAGCCAATCACCTATAGATGAACATGTTGATGGACCGGACGAGGAAACACGAAGTTTTTTGAAACTTTTGCAAGAAGCAGAATGTGAGCTATATCCCGGGTGTGAAAAGTTCACGACGCTTTCTTTCATTGTCCGATTGTTGCATCTAAAGGTGCTTTCTGGTTGGACAAACAAGTCATTCACTATGTTACTTGAGTTGTTGAACGAGGCATTCCCCAAGGGAACAATATTGCCCAAATCCTACTATGAAGCAAATAAGATAACAACAGATTTGGGTTTCAATTACAAGACTTAATGTACAAAAATCATATACTTTATTGGTAGCTGAGTTATAATGTGATTTTGAATTTTTAATGATAAAACAAATATGGTAAAGGAAATAAAAAACTCTCTTGCTAGAGGAAGGGTTCTTAAGCTTTGAAGGAACATGGTGGGGTTGCAATATTTGCAGTACCAGTTGTTGTAACTCGGACAGTGATATCATCTGAGTTGTGAACTTTATGTTTTAATTATCTATTCAATTCCTTTTTAGTTTAATTTATTCTTTTAATAGCAGATATACTAGTCTATAATCTATATCCATGGAGGATATGCCGATCTCTTTCTGGCTTCTATCTTTATCATATAAATAGAAAATCATGCAAACCTCCAAGCATGAGGAAGAGTCCCCAATGGTATTGGCAGAGGAATTAGCTTCATGAGTCGACGTGTTTTATCCATAACTCCGTGCTTGTTCCTGTTTGTAGCTTAATATGCATCATTCTCTGTATTCTCTTGTTAGATACAGAAAGTAAAGAAAAAACAATACACTAGCATAGTAATGTCCCAATGATTGGTAAGCATAAAAACTTAGGTTGGCTTATAGGTGATTCGATTAAGTATTTTTCAAAGCATGTGAAAGCATCTGTTATGTGTGTTCAACAGAAACCATGATAATTGAACTTGTTTGGTCTCTGCTGCCTTGTAACCTCTAGATGACTTCTTTAAGTTCACCTACATCTCTTCACATGCAAAATATATGTTTGATTTCATCTTCTTTCAATCTTTCATCAATTTCAATATGGCTTTTTAAAATTTTGTCTGAATGAAGCTTGGATCAATTCTATAACTTGAAAAAACTAGCAGTTAATTGGTTTAGTCAATGGCCTTTTATTTCAGGTGCTGGTTATCGGAGGAAGTGATGGTTTTCACTTCGTTCTCTTGTTGTTTTATCATTAAAGTGGAACTGTTTTCACTTCATTCTCTTGTTGTTGTTTTATCATTAAAGTGGAAGTGTTTGAGAGAGCAAATGCTTTTGTACTGTTAACACTAACAGCCTTTGATAGAAATGCATGCAAGTGCTTTTTCTTTGGATATAAAAAAATGTTGACAACGATTTTTCAAAGACTACACTGGATTTATTTTCATGAATGGTTTATATATAGAACTAGAGACTTGAGACCATCTAATATTAAAGAGTGACTTGAGACCCGTAGCTGTGAGGAACACACTCAAATCCATATTAAAGAGTGACTATATTTTTCATGTAGTTGTTTTATAGTTGAACATGTTTTGCTCACTGATTTTCTACTATGTGGAACAGGTTTTGCATATTGACATGAATGACTATTACGGAAGAGAGTCAACTTCGCTTAATCTCATTCAAGCAAGGTTTACTTGGGGAACAAGTGGAAGAGATTTATATTTTGGATATAGACATGATTTGATGTTTATGTTATATATTATAACCCCATTTTGAATGTAGACATGACTTGATGTTTATACTATATTAAAGATATTTGTTGCTTTACAGGCCTAGCAAAATATTTATTTTTATTTTTGATCATGTGGATCTACTGCATGTCTTTCTGTGAATACATATATTACAAATTTTCTAAAATCTAAAATAAAAATAAAAAAATAAAATCATCATTTGTGGCGGTTTAGGTACATGTCGCAAAAGTAAAAAAATAAAAACATTTTTTACGGCGGCTAGCTTATCCGTCGCAAAACATGAAGCTTATACGACTAAAGCAAAAAAAAAGTTTTTGCGACGGGTTATTTGCGACGGTAAAAAACCACTATAAAAGGTATTCGTGACGGCTAAAAACCGCTGCTAATCTTTTGCGACGCCGTTTGATACGACGGAGTCCAAACTGCCGCATAACCGTTGCAAAAGGCTATTTGCGACGGTTACAGAGACTATTTGCGACGGTTTTAACCCGTCGCAAATAGTACTGTTTCTTGTAGTGTTATATGCTTAGTGTTCTTGTTTTTTTTTGGTCGGTCCTCAGTGTTCTTGTTGTGTATTTTAAACGTTTTTATTTTTTATTTTATTAAATCTCTCTTTATTTCTCTAGGTCAACATATCCACTTGGAAATTTTTTTTATTTTTCTCATTTTATTCGAATGGCATATTGGCATAAGGGTCTTTGACAACCTTGTAATTATGAGTTTCCTTTTTCAAAGGGTATGACTGGGTCTCATCGATTTTTTTTACTTGGTTTAATGAGTTAGTAATTACTTAGACTATAGTATATCGAAAGATGCTGCATTTTGTTGCTATTTATTTAAACCTGATAAAGGAGACCAAAGAGGTAGTGATTGCTTTGTGACAAAGAGATTTAGAAATTATAGGAAAAGGGATAGATTGCAAATTCATGTTGGATATCACAATAGTGCACATAATATAGCTTTGAGAAAGTAATGAATCAAAACAAACACATTGAAGTTGATTTGTCTAAGCAAATAGATGTGGCTCGAATTGAATATCGTAATCATTTAGAAGCATCAATTGATTGCATTCGGTTTCTATGATGTCAAGGATTGGCATTCCAAGGACGTGATGAATCTAAAGCATTCGACAACCAGGGAAAGTTTCTTGCACTCTTACATTTGCTTGCCAATTATAATGGGTCTATGATGAAAGGTATGTTGAAAAATGTTCTAGAAAATCTCAAATTGACATTACCTAAAACACAATAATACATTGTAAATGTTGCTACAAACGAAACAACAAAGGCTATCCTTAGAGATTTAGAAGATAATTTATTTTCTATTTTGGTTGATGAATCCTGTGACATATTAGTCAAAGAACAGATAAGTCCTGCTTTTGCAATATGTGGACAAAAGAGGGCGTGTAATTGAGAGATTCCTCAGCATTGTAAGGTAACAATTTCATTATTCTTCAAGCATAACTTAAGTATTTCAAGAATTCATAGACAAGGGTATGATGGAGCAAGCAATATGCAAGGAGAGTTTTCTTGTTTTTGATGTCGAATCATGAAAGAGAATGGGTCTACATTCTATGTTCATTGCTTTTCTCATCAGCTTTAACTAACACTTGTAGAAAATGCAAAACAACCATGTTCATGCCGGTATGGTTTTTAAGATGGTTTCAAATTTATTAAATATTGTTGGATCCCCATGCGAACACCAACATTTTTCGAGAGAAAGAAGTTGAAAAATTATCAATGCACTTGAGAGTGGTGAATTTGTTAGTGTAAATGTTTAAATCAATAAACTAGTCTTAAAAGGTCAAGAGACACGCTTTGAGCTCACATTATGGTGCGGTAATGAACTTGATTATTATGTTGTCATCTATTATTATTGTGTTAGATGTAGTCGAGGATAATGTTTCAAGTGCAGATCAAAGAATGGAAGCAAATGTTTTGCCGATTATAGCAAAATATTTTGAGTTTGCATTCAATTTGCATTTGATGAAAAATGTATTGAGCATCACAAATGAGTTGTCACAGGCCTTGCAAAGAAAAGATCAAGACACTACGATGGGCTTAATCAAAATATCCAAGCAACTATTTCAAGACATGAAAAATGATGGATGGGAAGCATTAATGGAAGAATTTTTTTTTTTGTCAAACACAATATTGAGATTCTGAATATGAATGAGAAATACGTAGCTCCGGAGCGATCAAGACACATATCAACTAATTTCCCACAACCCTCAATTTATGATAAAACTAATCCCACCACTATTTAAAAAACAATGGACAACCCTTCTCATCCCACACCCCCTCCCCATTTCACCCAGAAAAAAAAACAGAGGTCTCTCTCTCTTCTCTCTCTCCCTCCCTCGCTTCTCCCCTCTCCCTGTCCAAGCCACCACCACTCCTCTTTCATCCCTGTGCCCCACCAGTCATTCATTAGGAGCCATGTTGTCATCCCTGCAAACCACATTGTAGGTAAACTATCATTCCTTCTTAAATCATTAGAATTTTATTGTTATTATTCATATCTTGTTTTTGTGTTTTAAAAAAATAAAGGGTGATTGTCATTGCGATGTTGTCAATCAGTCAAAACACTCAATAATTGGAGTTTGGAGAATAAATCTATCACTTTCTATAATAGAGTGAAGCTGAATGGGCTATAACTTTTGACAACATATTGCTTCAAAATGTTCCGCTAATTACAACAATGGTGGAGAGATGGCACCCTGAGACTAATACATTTAACCGTTTTGGAGAAATGACAATCATCTTGGATGACATGGCCCAAATTGTAGGCATTCCAATGATGGAGAAGGAATCATGTGATTTACCTAACTTAACCATTTTTGAAGCCACCAAATTGGTGAAAGATTGTCACGATGTGCTAGCTCGTGAGTCAAGCGACGAGTTGCATGTCCATGGTGGAAGTGCTATAAGATTGGCATGGTTGAGGGACATGTTGTCTTATAAATCTGTTGGATTATCAGATGAGCAATTGGACTCATCTGTTGTTAAGGGGTATTCGTTATTCCTCTTGGGGTGCACTTTGTTTAATTAGCATTAAGTCTGGTACCACGGTAAAATAACATATCTAAATCTGATGAATAACATTGGCGAGATCCAGAGCTACGAGTGGGGGAGACTGCACTCGCATGACTTTATCGACAATTAGGAATCGTATCTTGTGTGAATGTGAAACATATATGTGGTTAATTATCTAACTATTTAGGAGCTATGTGTCAACCTTGATTGAGCTTAATTATTTGAGCAATTGGTCTTTTGAATCCACGTTATACACTTGATAAATTTTAGTCCTGTAGGCATGGGCCTATGAACACTTCTCATTCTTGAGACCATCCCTCGATCCAACCTACGATGACTAGATCCCTCGAGCCAATCAATGGATATGTTGTCGCAACATACCAGATTACAAAAAAAATTCTCAAGAATGTTATTCGGGAGCTACTTGAGATGGCCACCACTGATAAGGTATTATGTGACATCAACCTAATCACATAACTTGATTAATTTTTCTTATGGTCACATGATTTGATATTTTGTATAGGTTGATTTTAATCCATATCACTCCGTACGAGACCATAGACCCCTTGAAGAGTACGCTTTCTTCAAGGGTTGTTTGTACATCAACCATATTTTTGAGCAGTACACACTAGATGGAGTTCTTAGATGGTTAGGCCACATTTAAATGATCCCAAAAAGAGCAATCCATCCAGGGGGGCATTGTAAGAGCTGGTAACCGAGCCGAGCTTTGACCTGCTCAAGTTCGGCTCATTTATTATTAGGCTCAGCTCAGCTTGGGTATGAGCTTAATTTTGTGTTCAAGCTCAACTTGTTGGTCTCGTAAAAAACTTGACTGAAGCTCGGCTCGACTTGTTTAACAAACGAGTTGAGCCAAGCTCGATCCACGGCTTGGCTCAGGCTCATTAGAAAGCTAAATTTTATTTTTTGGCATTTTAGAAATCACTTTTCACAAATCACAACACCTTATACATGTTCAGAATTCCACACTAATAAACAACATATTCAAAATTCATTACCTTGAACAACTCCAGTCTACACCAAACATATTAATAAAAAATTGAGGGATATTCAACCACCAAACAGAGATAGATCCTTTCATAATTCAACCACTAACTCAACAACCCTGGACTCCTTATATAAATCTAAACAATTTGCTATATATACAAACAAAAACCCTTTTATTTGAGTGCTATGTAGACATGTAGTAGACCAGCATAAAATTTTCTAACACTCTCATGTGGAAGTAAAATCATACAAGACAAAAAAAATCTAGATTATAAGAAAACATGACAAGAAAAAAAAGGTATCACTAATCCAACATCCATATTATTATGCATCATATTCAATGTTTTTGAAGAACAAGAAATAAGAAACCACCAAAGGCATCACTAAAGTCTAAACAAACATATTTGATAATAGATTACATTCCACACTAATAAACAAACATATTTAAAGTATCCAAACCACCTTGAACACCTCCAGTCAATACCAAAAATATTATTATCATGACTAACTTGATTGAGGAAACAACTTGAACACCTTCAATCAACACCAAACAGATTATTGCATTAAACAAAAAAGTAAATTACTGAAATGAATGTCAATTATAACATTTGAACTATAGATATGAAGTTATTTTAGCACATAACCATAAAAATAAATGAAAATCTATTATCTGTGTAGCACCCCTTCCCCATATATAAAATAGTAAAAAATGCATAAGTTCCAATAGTGGATTGATCTTTGACACAATAGATTCACACATATAATGAAAAGGCCAAATATTTAAAATCAAAATGAGATATACCTTTGTAGCAGGCTCTCCACCCTCAAGGACAATTTGCATGAATTCTTCCTCGGTTTGTACATATAACATATAAGATAAATGAGATACTTATTCTGTAATCACTGCATTAATAAAAGAAATGTAGAATATATAATTATACTTACATTTGATGACTCTACAAACCAAAATTAGTACGTAACCAATCTCCAGCACAAATTAAAGCTTCGACTGTCTCGGGCTTCAATGAACTGCGGTATTGATGAAGAACTCTTCCCCCCGCACTAAAAACAGACTCAGAAGCAACAGTAGTAGCGGGAACAGAGTATGTTACGAGCCATTTTTTATAGGTTACGAAACTTGAGTGTATCTGCTTTCCACCAAACTAAAGTATCAAACTCATTATTCACATCATCTTCAAGCCAGTAAATCCCTTCTTCCAGATAAACATCCAACTCTGACTACATTGTTTGAACAATATCTAACTGCTTGGCCCACATATCAAATTCATTTCTGCTATTAGTTTTCCCCTTCGCAATTGGAGGAACACTAGGGATATTGCCACTACTTGATGCCACATCTTTTGATGCATAATCCTTATAAAGTTCATGCAAGTGATGACATACAAGATCAATTTGCACCCTTGCTTTAGATGTAGAATATATTTTGGGAAAACAAAACTCAATGAACATCATTTTATGTAAAGGGTCTAACACTCCAACAATTGCCATCAATAGATTGCACTCCCCCCAATACTTGCCAAATGTTTTCATTCATTTTATCAATCATTCGAATCATGTAATCTCTAGTATCCAAACACACCACATTCAATATTTCCTTTATTTTTCAAATCTCAACAAGACAAATTTGAGGTAGGATAAAAACATCCTAAAAAAGCATTTGTTGCTTCATTTAAAATCTCTAAAAACTTGTACACCTTCTCAACGCATGACCAATCCTCATCAGATGGAAACCATTTGTAGTTAGAATCTCTTTCTTTGTACCTTGAAAACACTTGTTTGAACTCAATGGCAGAAACATTGCATATGTTGAGTTCCACCTAGTAGGTAAATGAAGGATTAAGTGCTTAGAAATAGGCAATTGCAATTGTTACACAATTTCCACGAACTTGTGAAGTCGTGATGGGGACATTTTATATACTTGATACTCTCACGCACATTTTCTACTACACCCCGTATTTCACTCAACCCATCTTGCACCATTAGATTTAAAACATGTGCACAACAACGGACATGAAAAAATTTTCCACCAAAGAAAAGGCTTCCTTTCACTGAAAATAATCTTTCAAGTTTTTAACAACCACATTACAGATACATTATCTAAATTGATAGTGGACACCTTGTTCTCAATCCCCCAATCAATTAAACACTTAAAGATACTATCAGCAATGACTACACCAGTGTGTGGAGGTGGTAAACAATAAAAACTTAAAATTCTTTTATGCAATGTCCACTCTGAATCTAAATAGTGTCCAGTCAAGCACATGTATCCAATGGTTTGATTTGATGTCCATAAATCAGTAGTTAAACTGAATATGTCAATGATAGAAAAAATAATTTTCAACTTCTCTTTTTCCATTGCAAAAATTTTCATTACATCATTCTTCACAGATTGACATTTCAATGGCTCACATCTTGGGTTAAGTGTTTTGAGAAGTAGCACAAAAAGCTCATGTTTAACAATTCTAAATGGATACTCATGCACAATAATCATCTTAGTAAGAATATCTCTTACCTTGTCCTTATCGTACTTGTAGTTTGTTAACCCCCCTCTGCCATGAATGCCATCCGCAGTCAACCCTTCCAAGCCAGCAATTTTTGCTATCTTGACCCGAGATACTAGCTAGACGAATTGTGCAAACTTTCAAGTGTCTTAACAAATGGGTCGTGGGGCCCCTTGGAGTCACATAAAATGGCTGGTTGCAGTACTTGCACTTTCATCTTTTGGCTTCCACTTTCATTAGTTAACACTGTAAAAATCTCCCCACACTTTTGATGTCCTCTTCCTTGCGGTTTTCTTTTTATATATATTGAGATGCCTCTTGAGAAGTTTGAGATGCTCCTTCATTTGGGGTACTATCAACTGTGGCAGCCTCTCCAGTTTGAGCACCTTCAGGTTGACTAATGGAAGCCTTTTCAGGTTGAGTAATGGAAGCCATATCTGGCGGACTGGTAGTGGTAGGCATAAACCTAGACAAAGAAGAGGTCAACATTGTTAATCTCCACAAAAAAAATAATTCATAATACTCAACAATTTACAAAATGATAGGTCAAATATAGAAAATTAAGGGTACCACGATACCAAGCAATGCTCATTATTCCAATATACTCTACAATTAGACATTTACACCAACAAAAAACATTATTTTAACATCAATAAAATAATTACTTCCTGTTGGGAGGTTAATATTTTTCACTACAAATTCCTCATTGATCTAATTTTCTTTTCTTCTTCTTTCTGATTATTATTTGAGAGTACGCAGGGGTTGAATCTAATTCAATCAATTAGAAACACCATCTCATCATAGCTAACTTTGGACAACAACCATAATCACAGGCATCCAAACATTAATAATATGATTCAAACCCTAATAGGCAACACCATCACAATCATTGAATCCAATTTTCTTGAATATGAAAGTAACAAAGATTGAAAGAAACAAAAAGAACTAAAAAAACAAATAATTTCTTTTTCAAAAACACAAATTTGACTAGTTCTTGAGATCCAAAGCTCAAAAGGACCACATTACAGAACTTCAAAACCAAACCTAAACAACACCAATCGAACGGCTCCCAACCGTTCGTCTCAATATTATGAGACAATCAAACGGATGTAACAAAATGATCTAAAAAAACAAAAAACTTATAGAGTATTTATTATTAAAGTACCATAAATACAAATCTTTCATGACAACATAGAGCCAATACATTATACATATACCAGGTAAAGGAAAAAACCACACATGAGAGAGAGAAGCCTCCAAGGCAGAGAGATCGTCGATAGAAAATAGAGGAACAAGGGGGATATCACAGAGAGAGAGAGAGAGGGAGAGATCACCGACGACGCAGAGAGATTGCAGAGTGAGAGGGATCAGCTGATCGCCAAAACGAGCTGACGGTGATGGCTAGGGTTTTCCCCTTTTCATTGTAGAGATAGAGATGCGAGAGACCAAATGAAAATGAAATGAGAGAGGCAGTTGGGGACTCGGGCTGTCGGACTCGGATAGTCACCAGTCGGGCTGTATGTATTCGGACACTCGGGTTGTCGGGCTAAATGAGTATGGGCTAGTAAACGAGCTCGTCTAGGCTCGGGCTCGACTCGAGTACAAATCAAGCTTTAAAATTTGTTCAAACTTAACTCGTTCATCTAATCGAACGAGTCTGAATGAGGCTTAACCCAATCGAGTCTGAGCCGAGCCCGAGCTGCTCGGATCATTTACTAGCCCTATGAACAAGTAGAATAGTGGATTGCTATTGTAAATGTAGCCACTAGAGGAAAAATAATGTCTAGGTTTTGGGACATGATTCTAGGGTACTTGGACTGGTTTGAAAGAGCGAGCTACAGGATCGTCCAAAACACCCATAACGGAAAGTTAATGCAAACGGCCACACCTTTCGATATTTTGGTCCATACATTATGATCTACCTTGAACCTTATATGGAATAGAGTACCACTCTTTCTAGTGCGCAAAGAGTCATATCAAATGTCTATCACTACGTCAAGAACAACACATCGCTTTCTGATGTAGCCTCTAGTTAACGTAAGGCAAAACAACAACACAATCATCAAGATTGAGTTAAATGAACTCTGTTTATTTGTTGTCTATTTATCCGTTGACCACTTTCCATATTTTGGCTTTTGAACAATGTGTAGCTGTAAAGTGATGTATTATGTTTTGACATTTGAACAATGTGTACTATACTGTCAAAAAGGTGTTAGTGTGGATGCGTTGGATAGTGTAATTTGGATATGTGAATGTTGAAGTCTATTTATACAACTATGATACTTATGATATTTATTTGTTATGTATTTATGTTATCTATAATGAATATGAAAAAAAATTGAATTATTTCCAATTGGATAGTGTTGAGCAGCACACCTTAGATCACAGTCATGGTTTAGAAATGCGGTATGCAATTTACATGTAGCTAGGGTATTGCATAGAATATATGTGGTATGCAGGAGTATGTGTGGGTATGTGGGAGCATGTGCATAGAATATTTACGAGTAGTTAGGGTACTGCATAGAATATATGCGGTATGCTAGGAAAAAAATATAATAGGAAGCAAAAACTTATTAAGCTGTAAAGTTTCAAAGTAACCACAACATCACAAAGAAAACATAAAACTATCCAAAGACTATCCTTCAATAAAATAAAGGCACCCAAAAAGTTTATAGACAAATCTTATGAGTACAAAAATGAAACCTTGTTCTACCACATAAGCGGCCGCATATTTGCATAGAGACCGCATTTGTGGGTGTAGCATGCATACTGGACCATCTAGCCTTATGAGGCCGCGTATACTCTCACACAGACCACATATCTGAACAGTATTCATAGTAAATATCCCATTTTGACTGGGTTAGGGTTAAATCGAATAATTTTATGTGACCCAACGTATGTCGTGCCACTTTCAAAATATTGCAGGTGAAAAGTGCTAGGTGACACACCTTGGGTCACAGTAGAGACCCCAATTTGACTAGGTTAGTGTCAAACCGAACAATTTTCTGTGACTCAAGATGGTCACGCCACTTTTAAACATTGTAATTGAAAAGTGTTGTATGACATGCATTAGGTCACAATAGACATCTTAGTTTGACTTGATTAGTGTCAAACCGAACAACATTCCATGACCCAAGGTGTGTCGCGTCACTTTCAAAATATTATAGGTGGAAAGTGCTGGGCGACACACCTTGGGTCATAATGGACACCACAGCTTCACTGGGCTTGTGTCAAACTGAACAATTCCGCATGACCCCAAGTGTGCAATGCAATTTTTTAATTATTGCAGTTGAAAAGTGTTGGGCAAGACACTTTGGGTTACAATAGACACCCAAGCATGGCTGGGTGTGTGTCACATTGAATAATTTCCTATGAACCAAGGTGTGTTGTGCCACTTTTAAAATATTGCAGTTGAAAAGTGTTGGGAAAACACTTTAGGTCACAATATACACCCCGGTATGATTGAGTTTGTGTCAAATCAAACAATCCACTGTTATTCAAGGTGTGTCACCTAACACTTTTAAAATATTGTAGTTAAAAAATTTTATGCGACATAGTTTGGGTCACAGTAGACACCCCAGGTTGATTGGATACTGGTCTAATAGAACAATTTATGGTGACTTATAAAATGAAATACATCTTAACCACTCCTAGCCAAACAAGAAGCTCACCACAATATACATAAATGAGCAATATATTCAACACTTTGCGTCATTATAACTTTACATTTAGCACATTGATAAGATAGGAATACTATATATTACACTATAGTAGCATGTACACTGCTTCTACACATTTTTATCATTTTGGCTTTACAAAATGAATCAGTAACTATGCGTCCTCGTGAGACTTGTAAAAAAATAAAAATCACACATTGCTTTTGTTATGTATAAAAAATATAAAAAAAAGGCCAACACAACAACACTAGAAGAAAATCTAATTAAGATCAATGATGTCAACTAAGGCTATGTTGGTGCTAGTTGAACTCATATAAGATGAAACCCAACCGCTTGACTGATGAAGATGGTACTTTTTCCATGAGAGTGAACAGGAGGCAATGAAGCATCCAGAGTGAAATCCAACTCGACAAAGTAACATTTTTTACGAAATCAAGTGAAAGGATTTGATGGGCACTAACAAGCAGTGGTGGATCTCTCGTTAAAAGAAGGTTAGGCACTGAGTTTTCCATATTTGTATAACGGTGTCCTTGAAACATGAAACAATTACAAATCCCATCTTCGACATCGTCATCCAATGCTCTCTATCTCATTTGAAGGTTGACATCTTAGGTTCCTCTTGACCTCCTCCACATGATCCAACTCATAGAAAAGCATTTGGTAATCCTTTGGGTGTTGTTTGATATCTAGTAGGAAGTTATTCCTCATTTCTCTCCAACCTTCGTGCAACATATTTAAAAATATAAAACATGAAATCCCCAATGGCCATCCCCAATAATATCATAAACATTACTTATGATTGGAGATAGGAAGGATGAAAATTCTAACATGTAAATATCACTGTCAACTGAGCGATTCGAGAGAATCTTTGACTTTTACATGACCATCTTTACACGCTTAGCCCGTTGGTAATCTTGCGCCTGCGAATTTTGTGTGGGAACGATATTTTCCACTGGGTTTGAATTCTCCACATATTGCATTACATATTCAAATTCACTTGAGATCTTTTCATTGATTCTTTTGCTATGGCCTTTGATCTATTCTTTCCACTTTTCTTTTTAACCCCTTGTGTTCACCTTAATTTTGGACTCCAAAAGTAGGGTCGTGGAGAGGGAACTCATTTTTTTTAGAATCATTTTTTGGAAAACATTCCCATGTCTGAACTGTTTGAATAGCAGTTCAATCTCCGATGTAATGTGAATCTCATCGGTGAAGTTTTCAACAAATGGGGTGATTCCCAGCTTCCATCAAAATTGATGAACAACACTAATAGGTATGGGATCATATGAACACACGATAATCCACATCTGGTATGCAATGAATGATCATATATATCACTATCTGGACCCATCCCATCGTTTACACTTATCTCTATCTCGAGCTTCTAAATAGCATATATTGAGACGATGCCCACAAGATCTTGATAGAGATGCCCTCGATACCTATGCGGGATCTTTGTGAGACTTTTCTCGAACGAAGCTCTAACCTCAGAGACATGCAATTCCAATAAATTGTGAATCATCTGTCAAGAGTCGATGAAGTTGTGTATAGATGTTTGTAGTTGTCTCTTTCAGCTTCGCATGATGACTTTCGATGCAATTTGTGGAGGTATTTTTAAGGTGCATATGTTTATCAATTCATGCAGTGACATTCTTTTATGCTTATCAAACCATGTCCCCTGAAGATATGAAATTACATTTGGACAGGTGTGGTACACATCATTAAGCACTTGAAATTTTCTGCAAAAGGAACGCTCAGAATTTGACCTCATCACATAAGCAAATGACCCCATAAATGAATTCCAAGTGTCCACATCAAAGAATGCTTTTCTATAGTTTTTCAAAACATTTTTCTGATGTGAAACACAATAGAGAAATTTTACAGTCATAGGGAATTCAGTAGTCACCGCTTTCATCAATCTAAGCTCAAGGTCAGTGATGATAACCTTTGGGGAAGGGGGTCATCAAAAAGTGAATTGAAGCATTTCATCACCCATGTGTAGTTCTTTCTTGCCACGTAAATATACGAAGGTTGTTGTAAATGCTTTCCTCATCAATGTCACACCTACTATCTCTAACAATATCATTCTATATCGATTAGTCTTTTATGTGTAATCCATCATAAATAGTAGTAGAAATGCTCTGATGAGTTGAATAGATGTTGAATGCATAAAAAATGTCGGACACAACCTCTACACTTGTTTCAATTCGATGTCTCTCGATGTACCTGTGCTCATAAATTAACTTCATTAATTGTTACATATGAGTACAACCACAAGTCTCTTGAAGTTGCAATCTTGATCATGAATTGTATATGGTTTTCAGTGAGCTGACATTGGTAGGATCACTATCTTCTTCAAGTGGGTTAGGATATCACGAGGACACATGCCACTTATTGACATTCCTTCTAAAATGGTATATTCCTCATCGAGAAGTTTTCCCAGAAAATGAATGACCCTCGAAATTGATTTATTAATGGATGATCATTAGACCACACAATACTCTTAATAGCCATCTCCTCGAATGATCAATAGCCACAATTTGAATGGACACTTACACTTTTTTGTGCCTATTTGGTGCTTCAAAAACTTTTTCTTTTCTATCTTAACTCCTAGGACACATGCCACTTATTGATATTCCTTCTAAAATTGTATATTCCTCCTCGAGAAGTTTTCCCAGAAAATGAATGACCCTCGAAATTGATTTATTAATGGATGATCATTAGATCACACAATACTCTTAATGGATGATCATTAGATCACACAATACTCTTAATGGCCATCTCCTCGAATGATCAATAGCCCACAATTTGAATAGACACTTCCACTTCTTTGTGCCTATTTGGTGCTTCAAAAACTTTTTATTTTCTATCTTAACTCCTAGGTCTGGCATCATATTTATCCCCTCTCACATATGAGATTCACTTGGGCTAATCTATGAGGGTATGCTTGTCCTAGCTAGCCAATGACTGCAATCACCCCTCATGTTTCTACCAACTCTCTCAACCCAATCAATCAATTCCATTTGATTTTTAAATACCTATATGGTTTCACTTCAATTAGGGCATCAATTTTTACATTGATGAGTCCCGGGGGTGGATGCAATGTCGTCAGTGGAGTTGGACGCGGAAAGTGTGCGATCATCCGACAAGCCTCTCAAGCGGGGCTATCGAAATTGATGTCGTTAGAAATGGCGGGACGAGAGAGAACACGCGGGGAGGGGAAGGGTTTACATTGAGGAGTCGTGGGGGTGGATGCATTGTCTCCGGTGGAGTTGGACATGGTAGATATGCGATCATTCGACGAACCTCTTGAGTGGGACTGCCACGGTCAACTCCCTTTGAAATGGCAGGAAGAGAGAGAACAATTTTCTGAAGGGGAATGATTGCATTTATTTTGATGTGGTGTGGTGAGAAAATTTGATAAAATGCGATTGGTGTGATAGACAGGTTGGGGGGGTTAATGTCTAAAATGAAAATCAATTTTGGATGTTTTAATTTTTATTGGGTTGGGGGGATAATATTTGGGTTGGTGGTAAGAGATGGGCTTACCTGATTATCCATGTGGTTAACTTTCGTCAACCCACGAGTAAAATGTTAAACATTTCACTAACATTGTTAGATACATGTTAATTGGATACAATCAAACATGGATTTTAGCAATATCAGTATCAAATAGGAGATTGACACATGTACTTGTTGACTGTATAATTAATTCGATTCATAAGCGGTGCAGTTGGATATTGACCAGATCCGGACTCCCAATAAACCGGGTAAGCCAAAGTCACCGTCCTTGCCACTAACCAGGGTCCTCAACCCCGTTAGGTTTCCGCACCAGAGACAGGGAACCCGAAATCTCAGCTTCTACTGGTGCGAGAACCCTCTGGAGGCGGAGAACCAGCGGACCTGCGACATGGGTCTGCCGAAGCTCCCATGGCGGAGACAATCAACGCTGCTGATCTTCTCCTTCTTCTTCTTCTTGAGCTCCGTCTCGATCTTCTCAAATCCAGTCGCCGCTTCTTCTTCTTCTTCTTATTCGACGATGCACAATAACAACTGGGCCGTATTGGTTTGCACTTCCCGCTTCTGGTGATCATTCCTGATTTTTATTCTACCAATCAATTTTTTTTTTTGAATATGGGGTCTTAGGCTCTCAGCTTGGTGTGCTTTTCTCCTCTTGATTCATTTATCTTGAACTCCAAATGATTCACACATATTGCGACATGTTAATCTATAATGCAAATGCACATGAAAGGGATTACAACTTCAATGGATTCCTTGCATCAGAACATGTCATGCAATGATTTAATGCTTGCATACTCAGAGGGAAGGAGAGAGTCCCTTTAAAGGGAATTGAAATTTCTTGAATAAATGATCACATAGAGATAGTTTATCTTTGAAAATATATGGAAATTAAAACAAAGCTGAATCATCGCTGACTAAGTTTTTCTCCTAATCTTCTGGGAGAGCTTAAAAAAACACATCGCTCATCTATGGCCAAGGCTTCTGATCCACATTTCCCATCCTCTGTATCAGTCTTAAGTTTTTCAGTGACCATCCTAAGCTCCTTCGCTAGGCTCCTTTGCTCATTGTAATCTTCTTGTTGATCTGTTATTAATGTTAATGCTGCGAAAAAAATGAAAGAACAATTTAACATCTCAATTCATCAATAACAAGGACAATAGAGAAAGACCAAGTGGTGTTGGGGTCCCCCTCTTAGAATCTAATAATTAGCCTGCAAGATAGTTTTTGCCCAAAGCAATTTCAAATATTTCATAAACAATATATTGCTATGACCATACAGCATGGCGATCAATTGTTTATACATTGACAATGCATGACATGTATAGTCAGTGGGAGCCAAGTTGAAATGAAACAAAATGGTAGCATTTTATGTCTGTCATGATAGGCTGGATGCTTTCAGGAATGGAGTGTTCAGAACACAAAAATTTCATGTTGCTGTCTCATCTAGTTGTTCAGAGTAGCTATAACATGTGTCTAAACTGGCCAGTCATTCTAGGCAATACTTTCCCTCCTGAACATTTAGCCATATGCAGAATCCATGGTGTTACATATTAATCAACCTGCATATAATATTTTGCCCAATACAATGCATCACCATGCAACGAGGTGATGCATTGTTCATATATTGATAATACATGTCATGTATCATCAATGACAACCAAGTTGAATAAAAATATGTAGTATGTGTTGTCTGTTATAATTCATGCGTCGTGATCACCAGATAACGTATGGGTTTAAAGAATGACAAAGAAATTAGTAGAGTAAATGACTAGATGCTTTCAAGATTGGAGTGTCTGATTCAAGCCACTTAATTTCATGCAAGAATAGCTATTACATGTTTCTAACCTGGCCAGTTATTCTAGGCAATTTTTTTCCTTTAATGCATGTTCCACGGAATTACATATGCAAGTTTAGTGCCTATGTTTTAATATGCTTACCATCCTTTGAGCTTGGGCGCCAAAATTTCCCCTTACTGAGAGTGTGATTATGCTGTCTTGAGAATATGCACTTTATATATAATCAGAGCAGGGTCCTCGAAAAGTTTTTGCAAGTTGCAATTCAACTATCTGTTGCACTATATGGATAATGAGTGATGAAATCATCTTCAAAGGGAACAGATCGGCATACTTGGGAAAGCATTCTAACTTTGTAAGTTGGTCTAAAGACTGGTATTCATTATATAGGGGATGCATCTGTTTGTATGTCCAGGGGGGGAATTATCCGTGGGGTGAACTGGGGGGTTGAAGTGATGTATCTTCCTTTTCTTTGGATTTGTTTTCTGTGCTTCTTGCTAGGCATCCTCCCCATCACATTGCGCATCTAACATTAAAAATATTGCTCAGATTTTGACAACCTACAAATTACTGTAGCTTGTTAGCATCGATCATGCACTTGTGTACTATATACAAAAGGATTCCAAGTTCTTGTTACTCATGTAATGGTTTGCAACTGAAAAACTTTCTTATGTGATGGTTGTTGTAGTGTTCGCCTAAACTTATCTCCAGCTATTATTTTGGAACTGACTGAATTTTGTGATTTTTTGTAGGTTTAATTATCGCCATATGGCTAATACCCTTTCTTTGTATAGGTATGTTAAGGAACTCATGTTGAGACTTATGTTTGAGCTTTTGTGTTATAAAGCATTATAGATGGTAGGGATTTTCTTTGTTTCACAGGACTGTAAAACGGCTGGGGATACCTGATGAGAGGATTATACTCATGTTGGCGGATGATATGGCTTGCAATGCTAGGAACAACTATCCTGCCCAAGTTTTTAATAATGAGAACCACCAACTTAACTTGTATGGTGATAATGTTGAGGTGAATATTGCTTCCACATAGGTGGACTAGTTAAAAGTGCACACACATTCTTGGTGCTTTCCTTTTGCCTTTTCATTAAGCTGGTGCATGCTCCTGATTGGTTAAGTATAAAAGTATTATCCGTGTACGTGCTTCAGTGGATGACCCATGTACTAGATACACTTCTCCTGTATCAAATTCTCCCTCCTTCCTGGTCTGTCTTCTTTTGATGTTTCTTCTTTTTAGAGATTGCTTTGGTATTTTTGGTTGCCTGTTTCCAATGATCCTGGTTTTACATGATTTGCGGAGGACATTTCATGGATCTATTGTTGGGATTTTTGTTGTTCATAATTTGTTAGTATGACATATTTTTGATGTGTATTTCAGAACATTTTTATGAATTATAGCACCTAACAACGGGATTGTGATAAACCATTATAGTTGGTTCTGGCTACCTTTGATTATTATTATTATTATTATTATTATTATTATTATTATTTATTTATTTTAAATCTTCTCCTCAAACAATGAAATCTCACCAATACCCTGTTGACTTTGGTTAATTATCAAGAAAAAAAAATCCTTTATAAGTTGCTCTATGAGTTTAATCTTTTCTCCCCCTCTTTTCCCATTTCTTGGACCCATGTGCAGAGGATGTTGATTCATGTAATTTATGGATAGAGTAAAGAAACTTTACTGTGACGTAAGTTTGAGGCTTACTAGGTTGAGGCAATTTTTAGTTTTTTCAACTACATATATATACCCAAAGTAGTAAAACTATGACACACAATTTAGATCTCCTTGTTAATTGTTGCTCGAATTAGTGAAATAATATATATCTTTATTTGTTCCTTTTCAAGCAGATTCTTTATAGGAGGCTGATTTATGGATGGATTCATTTACTCAATTAAGTAAAAAATCATTATGAAACACTTCGTACAATCCTTAGATTTGATCGATGCTTTTTTAGATTATTATTTATCATAATTCTTAAGTAGTAGGGACATAGAGAACTAGGAGTGGAGTAGTAGAATATCGAATATATTCAAGAATTGAGTAAAATGGTTACTGATCCGGTGTGAAAGAGAGAGCAGATGTGCTTAAACGAAGCACAGACATGCATCAGTTGCATTTTAGTAGTATGTTTATTGTTTAATGTAGTTGTTAGTTCACACATCCTAGCAGAACTTATACATTTTGATGCATTTTATTCATTCAAGTATTTGTATATTGTGTTTTCACTGTTTTATATAAATATACAGCTATGCCTATTTAGGGCCAATTAATATGGCAGTTTGACAAGACATAGGATATAAAATTAAAACAAAAAATTCAAATACAAACAGTGATCTGTTATCAGGAACAAACAGTCATCCCTGTCAAAGGTCATGAGGACTAGTTTACCCTCAAACGTATGCACTGCTGCATTTCATGCAGGTATAATGTGTATGAATTTGTCCAATGTTTGAGGTCAATCCTGTCTGCATGCACACTCCAATCCATTAGTAGAATTCTAATGTGACATACTAAGTGGATTCAACATAGTATATAAATATCAAAATTCACTTTTAAAAAGTTTAGTGTAGTGGCAGGACTGGTAATTTTGGTATTGTGCTTGTGAGTAAATCAATTGTTTGTCATTGTGATGGGGACAAATGATGTTGAACTGACACAGGTGGGAATGTGTCTGCCTAGTTTAAAGAGAATTTTCAGAAGCATATCATAAATATTATATTTTGTTGGTAGTCTAAGCCGGATACTCTCTTTGACTACGAAACATGATTTTCAGGTTGACTATCGAGGTTATGAAGTTACTGTTGAAAATTTCTTGCGAGTTTTGACCGGGCATCACGAGACTGCTGTTCCACGATCAAAGAGACTTCTAAGCGATGAAGGAAGTCACATACTATTATACATGACTGGTCACGGGGGAGATGAATTTTTAAAATTTCAGGACAATGAAGAACTTCAGAGCCATGATTTAGCAGATGCAGTAAAGCAAATGAAGGAGAAGCATAGGTAATTGTTCTCTCTTATCGTTCATGCTATATATATTTTTTTAAACTTCTGCCTGTCTCTCTAGTTTTCTCTTATTGTGAATAATAAAACCATTAGGTTGAACTATGACAATGATTCAAAAGAAATTCTTATTTTTTGGTGTTCCTTATGGGTGCATCATCACTTTGTGGAATGGAATGGGATTGAAAGTATCATCTACCGGAATTGTGTCAGTGATCTCGCACTTAAATTTAATAGTACAACAGAGTTAATTGCAACAAATTTTGAACGAAATCGCAAGATTATCTAGGATACTGTAGAATTAGCTAAAGATGCCTATACTTTCCAGGGATTTAGAGTCCTGAGCGAACAACTTTAGAAATGTAGATATGCTTAGGATACACTAAAAATAATTAAATATATATGACAAAATGTTCTATGACTAGGGTTAACTCAACATTTTCTAATAAAAATATTTGAATACCTGAATAGTTATATAACAAATACAAGAGTTCTGAGCTCTAAAAATTTGAACAGTTATAGAGTATTTGAAATTGAAGGAAGAAATGAACCTAAAGACATCAGAGCAGTGTGTAAACCGTGCTTGTCCTCGTCTTTGTCAACTAACTACTCACCTGAAGGTAATGGTCATCCACCAACCTAGGAATCTTCAAGTTGTAGTATTGAATGTCTAGGATTTAATCATCAATTGCTAGATAGATCTTTCCAGTCTTGAATTGATGGTGGTAGCTTATAGAAGTAATACCCATTTTAAGGTGAGATCTGATGAAATGCAGTGTTCATTTAGAATCACATGCATTTTGAGGTGACTGGCAAACTCAAATGGATCTACTTCGCCCCAAGGTGTGGAGTGCGGAGTAAGCAATTTAAACAATGTCCTAAAAATTATATAAATTTCATTTTCTACAAAAAAAAAAAAAAAAAAAAAACTAGTTGTCCAGAAAAATATGAATTTATGATCTATGATAAAAAAAAAAAAAGTAGCCATCCATTACAATGTACATCACAGTTCACAAAATGAACTCAATTTTGGTATACTAGAAGTCTAGAACCAATGACATTTTTTTATTTAATATGCTTTATCCTAGAATAATATTTAGTATATCATCATCTTATCATAATGTATGAATCTCCATAAATCAAGAAATTCCTTTATTCCTTCTGTATATTAAATATAATAACAAAAAATTCTCAGAAGCGAATGCATTTAAAAGAACTATTGCATGGAGGACGTGGAAAGAAATAAATAGGCTATGTGCTAGGTGCCTACCTATGCAACCACTTGTAGGTGGCTGCATTCTGCATGCATGGCAGATCAGCTGAGTATCATTGTATTCTCTCTTTATAGTTTTTATTGTTCACTCTTCTTTTTGGTTTTTGTCTATTTTTTGTGAACTTTTGATTTCTCATTTCTCTCATTTTTAATTCCTTTATAGCTTCAGCTCTTGATGGGCCAATTATTGCTAATTTGCATTCCCATCACATAGCATGGCCACAAGTTTCAGATGATACAAGTTTGTGCCTTCATACATTCATTGCTATCTGTTGAGAATTGGACATAATATTCCTTTAGGTATTGGCTAACATCTGGACTAATCACAAAAATGTATATGATCAGTTAAAATGCTTCATTCACAGTTCATTTAGTACTGTATCCAGCTTTAGAAGGCAAGCTTTATTGCGCATTTGTGCATTACATGATTGTCCACGGTTAGATCCGTATGACATTTCTAAGATGGATTATAAACTGCTCTTCTAATTAGGCCATGTAATTCATCTAAGTCCTAACAAAAAGTGTATGGCAGGACTATGTTTTTGGATGTCTTCTTTGTTCTGTTGTTCTGGTGACATTTTCACGGTTGGTTTAGCTAAATAATGGATGTGTTGGTTCTATCCGCAAATTAAATATGGTGATGATAAAAATCAGCGTAGTTTATGTAACTATCAGTGATGGGGGTTGGACGCATAAATCAATGGCTGACAATAAAATTTGCAACCCCGAGGTCCTGGGCTCAAATCTCTCCACTTATCCATAAAAAAAAAGTGATGTGGTTCAGTTGACAATATGACATGCAATAGCAAAATTGATTTCTTAAACAAAACCATTCAACCAATGTTTCTCTGGATTAATGTTTTAAGAGCAAGTTGATAACACCCATCATAATCTCTTAAAATGCTCTCTGCTGTTTTAATATCTTAGGTTTAAAGAGCTGTTGATAATAGTGGACACTTGCCAAGCTGCCACTCTCTTCTCTCAGGTCTGTCCATTTCGAGTGTTCTCTTTTCTGCAACAATGGATAATACTAAACCTATTAAATGTAATTAATTAGGCTACCCAGTTAAATGATTTTATAACACTGCATGTTGGGAATTTAATTGAATATGTAATGACTAATGAGTAGCAAAGGAGATGCTTTTTGGAATAGGTCAGGCTTTCTTTTGTTGAAGATAAGCTTGGTCTTGTAGGGAAAATAAAATTTCATATACGGTTCTATAATTTAATTTAATTCGAATAAACCTTTCAATCTGTGAAAATAATTTCTTAAATTTCTAAAGAATTTTCACTCTCTTGGAAAAAAGTTTGTCATTCTCTCTTGGAAAAGAGTATCTTCCCATTTGTAGACGGGTGCTATGGTAAAAAGGGAGGGAGATTGGGGGGGTGGGGGTATAGGGATAGGGATCTGGCATAAAGAAGTAGTTTAATTATTTATATATTATGTTCAATTTTTTTCGCTGACCTAAAATTGAGTGGGCATTTCATTGTTCTACATAATTTATGTAATATGCTCATCTAAATATTTGGATGTCTTGTGCTTAAAGTGGTATCTTACATATGGCAACTTATATGTCTCGTACCAATTAAAAAAAAAAATTTATATGTCTCGTCATTTATGAATCTTTGGAAATGCACAATTTGGTGTAAATTTTTTTTTTTTTGAAGGAAATAGTAGGCATTCGGCCTTAGTTAGTCATAAGAAAGGGAATGCTCAAAACATACAGAAGTAGCTCATCGAAAGGGTAAGTAGAAGAGATGTCTACTATCCACTCTCAATGAAAAAAAACAAAAAAAATAAGATACATTCCAATAGCTACTCCTCAACCCGAATATGTCCCCCATTAAACGATCTCACTCGCTCTTGCGCAACATACACCCCACTCCTTGATTTGGTGGATAACCATCTCCCAAATATTCTCCACGTAGACTGGAGTGCCGCTAAATAAACAATGGTTGCGTGGTATCCAAAGAGCCCAAAGAACTGCCGGAATAAGCACTTGCGAGAGCTTAGCCTTCACACCTTTGTCCCCCGGAAATCGCATACTCCTACCCTCACTCCACAGCTCCTCAAGTGACGCTTTCCCATCTTCAAAATCTGAACACCCCGCTAGCCGCTGCCATACTTCATACTTGCAAAGCAATTTGATGTAAATTGTTGTGTATAAACCTGGCCGTCTGATTAAAGTTAATGGAAACACACTGGTGAAATGTGGGCCATGAAAAAAATTTGACATTCAGGACATCCACTGATTACTTAAAAGATGTTGATCTCGAAACAAATGAAAATGAGTGATTTTCTATTTTAACCACTCTTTTCAAACAATTTAGTTCATGAAGGTTCTTATTTTCCTGGAAGGTAAAGTCATTTGTAAACTATGATATTTACTAATATTTTGGTTTTTTTTATGGATAGTAACATTGGAATAATAATAATACATAAGAAGATAAGCTAAAACTAACTAGAGTTTTGTGCAATATTGTAGATTAGTTTGCTGAAAATGGTTTTCAGAAATTGATAAATGTTGGAGGATTCTGCACCTCAGGAATCAAGTTGAGCATAGCTTCAGTTTCCAAAAATGAAATGATATTTTCTTATTTATTGTAAGTTTTGTTTATAAATAACAACTTAGATCATGTTACAGAATATGATGAATCCTATCCCATGACAGACGTTCCTACAAATCAATGCCATGTGAATGTTGAACTTCATCTCTCACATGCATCTGGTATATTTATATTTGCTGACTTATAACATGTATCTCCAATATCCCTGCTCCGCTTTTCAAATATTTTGTCAGTTACTTTATTCAGTCATCAAGAGTAGCTACATTTCATTAAAAAAAATTGTTTCTTTATTCGCATCATATATCTTTCTTTTTCACCATGATTTCAAAATCTCTCACATGTAATCTGTTTTCCAATGTACAAGGAGGGAGAAGTCAAAACTCTACACTCTACATAACCACATTAGCTTAGTCTGATTAATAAATATTTTATACTTGCTGATTGCACCAAGCATCGAGTTGCAAACTGATTTCAGGTCTATAAGTTTACCGGAGTCTATGCATGGATTCTACATTTACATGTTCACCAACCAGGCAACCATATTAGCGTAGTTTTATTAAATAATCATTTTATGTTTAAATGAACGCTAGATCCTACCCAGATTTTCCAACCATAAATTCATTCTTGAAATTGTAGTAAAATTGTGACCTATCAATCTGCAGATACATTTTTTATATGGATGACGCAGAACGTTATGGTTATATACTTATCTATTAATTGTAAGGTAACACCCCATGAATTTTGCAGCTTCATTCACCAGATGTTTTGGCTATTGGAAGTAGTAAGAAGGGAGAAAACTCATACTCTCATCACCTTGATTCGGATGTAAGTGTAAACTCTCATGATATTTATGGTTTCTATGTTGATTTTTGTTCTCAGTATCAACCAAAGTTTCCTTGGGGATGCTTGCTAAACTTCATTTTTGTTTTCCTTTCTTGTAGGTCGGGGTGTCAGTAGTAGACCGGTTCACTTTTTATACCCTTGTGTTTTTTGAGAAACTAAATATGTATAGCAATGCCTCCTTGAGCAGGTGAATCTAACTGTTAAATCATTTTTAATGTTTTTATATAAAAAAAAAAAGATGTAAGATCATTTATGGTTCTTAATTATATTGCTTATCACAATTCTCCTTTTGGTTAATAGATTTGGGTTGTGGGGAAAAGATTCTAAGTTTATACCTACCACCTTGAGAAGATATAATAAGAACTGGGCACCAATCATAGAAATTTCAACATCAACATGGTCTTTTTCTAATGGATTGGGCAGTTTCATGGATCTTATACACATTTATCAATCTTTATCATGTATCAAGATTATGGGGATGCAAATTTTTAATCTAATTGTTTCAACATTTTAGTATGGATGTATCATTGTTTTATCAGGCTAAAATATTAGATGGATTTCTTGTTTACTCTTTCTTTCTGGGCTTCCATTTGGTTGGCCGGATGATGACTGATTAAAGGGTTTTGGGGTAGGCCAACTAGTTTATTTAGGTTTAGGTTTATTATTAAAGGTTACTCCCAAGGTAAGTTGGTTGTCCTTATCCTTCCCAACTACCTACAACCATATTTTGTTTTTCTAGCTTCCTTGTGAGATAATTATTCTTCAATATATGGAGCTTTGTATGTATGGTTATCTCATCCTGGGAATATTTCAATTTTTATATAAACTACATGTCTCATTTTGCTTTATGCTTTGCAACCTAATCAATTTTATTTATAATAATATCACAGATACAGTTTGCTGATTTATGGATGATTTGATCTTCAATCTGGTAGTTCTAGCATGATATGTTTCTTAGAATTGATTCCGTGTTTTATTTTTTGCAGTCTTTTTAATTCGTTCAATCCAAGTCTGTTGATGTCCACTGCATATTACCGGATGGATCTATATAAAAGACCATTGAATGAGGTAAGCTTGGGTTACCTTTGGAATTTTAAATGTGCTTTGAATGATTGTGGTCTTTTCATAGAATTCCCTTATGGAAATTCAATATATACATTTTATTTTATCAGGGATGATACAATGTTATTGACTGCCAAAAAAAGTCCACTAAAGAATGCACCTGGATTTTCAGAATCCCACCAATGGTGGTATTCTGATTCCACCTTATTTTCCCACTTCGACTCCAATGGAGACTACAACTTCTAAGAATATCACCTACCAAATGGTGGATTTTCACACTTTTTGGGTAATCTCAGGATGCAATCAGAATCTATCCTAAAATACAACCCAACAAATGGGGCTTAAATGGTGTGCCATCTGAAAGCACGGACATGTCAGGATGGGTCCCGTACCCTTGTCGGACATGGACAATCGTCCGACACATTCCTAACGTGTGTTAAAGGACGCGACACATTCCCAACTTGTGTTAAAGGTTTTTTCAAAAACCAGAGCTTGACATGGCCTGGACACGTGGTTTGACACGGAACCCCATTACATCCTACAGATTAAATATTAAACCCTAAAGAAATTCTTTCCCAAGTTCAGTTGCCGCTTCTCCACAAAACTCTTCTGCCTTTCTCAAAAAAACCTTTTGTCTCACAAAAAACCTCTCGAACCCCATTTGACAGACTGAAGGAGGAGAACATTAAGGATAAAAAGAAGCATAAATTGAAGCGGTTTGTGGGCTTGTGATTTGCCTGTATGTTTTTATATGGAGCGCTGATACACTCGGTCCATTTTGCAGCCTCATACATTATGATAACGTAGTATGTACTGCGCTATCATAGTAGGGTTCTATCATAGTGCGCAAATTTTTTCATCATTTTTTAACGCAAAAAAAATGCACTAATGTATCTCAGTATATGCTTCATTTCGTATAACTGTATGAACTTCAATGGGAGAGTGTATGATTTAAAAAAAAAAAATCAGTGTGGACTGCAATTGGGGCTGGACATATCATTTTCCTTTTATATATTCCTGATTCTCCATCTTTTCTCTATTCTTTTTCATCATCATTGTCCTTTTTGTATTGGTGACTGCCATCTTGAGAGCATAGGATTGCTTGTGTAGTGGACTGGTTGGGATTTGCTCTAGCAAAGGATTTGCTCCTTTTATTTTTCTGTTCTCTGTTTTACTTTATTTAGTTTTGGTTCCTGTGTGTCCTTTTATCAAATATGTGTGTGTATTTTGTTTTGTGTCCTTGCCGCATCTGTGTCCTATTTTTATAAAATCACTACATAGAGTCGCACAGTACATTGTTTAATCTGATCTCCTTTGTTCTAACTTCTAGTTAATAAAGTTAGAGTGAGTTCTCGTCATATGCATAACCATTTGAAAATGTTGAGGCAATTTTTTTAAAAAAACTCTCTTAGGTTTTCTCTTCAAAGTAGTATCCTGTCTCAAGTATCATTTGACTTTATCAGTTTTTATTATCTAGGTGTCATCTTCGGTTCTGAATCATGTGGAATATATATGTTTCAAAGTAGTAGACCTATTTGATGTGATGATTGTGTCTGAATTTTGAATATACCAGTTTCCCATAAGGCATACGATTGTTCATGTTTCCATACCTATTGTTGTTTTGACACTAAAACTACCACAGACTGCTTAGTTTAATTTATTGTTCTCATTAGGTTCCCGTCACGAACTTTTTTGGGTCAGTCATGAAGACAATTCACACCGACTCGGCTTATCCAGGTATATTTGGAAAGCACAGTCATGAGCAGATTGAAACTACATTAGGTAGTGCAAATAGCAATGCGAACCAGGGAACATCAAAGAGTATGATCAATCAAGAAAGTGGAACTAGTAATCTTGATATGAAGGTGAGTTTTTTAAAAATAGTTCTCAGACGACCATTTTTGTTGCTTAAGCCCCATATAATAAGGTTCTACTTTTGGTTTGAAATGAAATAAGGAAAAATATAATGTTCAATTTTGATTTCTATAATATAGTTTGCGGGAGTGAATCACATTTTTATGAGTTTCGAAGTCATACCCTATTCATTTAAAATCTCAGAGTCAAAATGGAAGCAGTTTTTTGGGAAAATTGGAGTGGTTTTCTTTTATTACAAAAAAAAAAAGGTTCTGGCTTCCCAAGAACAGATAGCACTGTACCTGCTCAGTCCAGTAGCATGATCTCAAACAATAGTTCTTTTGCTCTTTGCTTCTTAATCTGGAGCAATGTAAAAAAGAAATTTCATTTTTTTGTTGTTGTGGTTTTTGAGCATCACCAAAGGAGCTTTACTTTTAGAAAAGACTGACATGCATCATTTGCAGCAAGGAGAACGTAGTATTATCCATCTTGGATGGGAGATTTTGCAAGCGAAGTTGGAGACCAGTGAATATGATGCCGACGCCTTGGTAATGTATGGTTTGATAACTATGCTTTTCACAGTGGCAGCTGCCACTTGGTTCTCTGTGTGAAGGCACTATAGTGTATGTATAATATTGCATGTAAACCATATATGCTAAGATTGATAACACATTTTTTCCTGCATGATAATATTGCATGTAAACCATATATGCTAAGATCACATGCGCCATAATTTCCTTAACTAACAAACATGCATACTTGTAAGGAAAGGACATCAAGAAAAGAATCAGGTGAGGCTCCTTTGTAGGAAGGAGAGTACCAACCACATAGGCAAATTGGATATGGCAGTGACAAGATCTGTTATGGCTAAGGTGCATTTATGTTTTCAGATCTAACATGATGTCATGGCTGACTAGTGTATTTGCACCAAACTTTTTACCATGGTGATTTGTTGCTTCCCTAAGGTTGTATTTGATTGCACAATTGCAAAACTGATGGTAGGCAAAAGTTGAGTTTAAAACTTGATTTTTGCAGAAAACTGTCTCTCCATAGCTTCTGGAAAACTCAGGTTTTGGGATTTTTTTCACATAAATTTGTCTTGCAACTTTTGATCCCAGTTTTTTTGGTTTGAAAACGGGCCCTTAAGTAGTTGATACTCTCTAATATGTTGATGTTGGCCATAAACCCGGTCCACGAAGTTGAAACTATAGACATATTTTTCATATTTTATTAGGAAAATGCTACATCCAGTCTTGAGTGTCAGTCTTGAGTGCAACCCTGTCTGTGGCCTTCATTGTTGTTTTTTTGAAGAATATATACTCGTCCATTGAAATAAATACTGTTATAAAAAAATGAGCTATATATTGAGGCGAAAGGGGTTGCAAATGGACTGAGTACAACACACATTTTATTAACTTGTATGGTCTTATTTATGATCTGCTAAAGGCCTTCCATCATCCTTTTCTTTTACCTCTTTCTTTTTATAAAAGAATTTGTGAAATTTTCAAAAGATTTTATTTGAAATATTTAGTTTAAGGGCAACTTGAATTAGATATGCAAAAGGGTTAACTATTTTTGTATTTTGAGGACACCTCCCTTTTGGGGTGAATATCCTAGGTTTAGAGTCTCAGTGAAAACGAATAAGAAGGCGACACGTGGAGTGTTCGATCTCTCTATCACAACCAGTCCAGTCCATCTCATTTGGACGAACTTAATCTAAAGAGATTTTTATTTTGTACAATCTCTCTCCTACCTCAGATCAAAGGTTTCATTTTTTGTTTTGGTGTATGTAAATCAGGATCGAATCATAAATAATGTAGAAATCAAATCTACAATTCAACTTTACAAAACAATCAAAATCAACCATTGATCCCAATAGAAACATCAAATCTTGATTTCAATGAAGGATGAACCAGTGGAGAGACAGATGAACATGTTGAAGAGATGGAGTCAACGGATGAGGTTCAAAAGGGAGCGATCGGTAGTGGTTCTAGGGTTCGAAGAGGATGGTGGTGGATGAGGTGTGGGATTCAGTGTTGGTGTTGGTGGCAGCCATGGTTTCGAAGAGGCTGGGGTGGCTAGGGCAAACATGTTAAATGAGGGAGGAGAAGAGAAGATGGCTCCTCCATCAAGTAATCCCCACCGTCCAGATAAGGTCAGATGGTGGGGAACCACTTTACACAGAAGAAAAAAAAGGTCCGATCAGATCCAGATCTAATCGGACGGTTGAAATAAAAGAAAAAAAAGAGGAAAAAACGAGGCTGACAACATGATATGTTTGCCCGGGCCGTTGGTTCCATCACGTGATATCACGTGAAAAAAATTGCTACGTGTCTGGTTTGTTCATAGAAGAACCTCTGTGATAACTTGACAGAAGTTCTAAATCCAAATATCTTGGGGTCAATCCTTGCCTTCAAGCAAGGTGAAAGAAAAAGAAGTGCATCCCAACTGGACTAGTTTCAGTGGGTTTGGCCTACAGTTAGTATCACGGGTGGAATATGTTAGACTCAATCATTTTTATCAACCAAAACTCAAATGACCACACGTGTTTCATTTAAAAAATAAAAAAAATAGTAAACATCATCTAATGAGATATATAATTTAATAAAAAGTGTATATCGTTCCATTTTGAGTCGAATGAATCCATTTTTAGTGAATATAAGAAAAAAATTAATGAGGTATATATATCATCTAATGAGGGATAGACTCAACTAGATTTCTAATGGGGTATATATAATTATATTTTAGACTGTAAAAAAACTGTGAGTGTAACAACGCGCCCGAGTGTGACTTCAGTGAGTTGTAAAAAAACTGAGTGTAACTTTAGTGGTCCATGTTGGATCTAATGTGTTGGGACTGTTGAGTCGGCCCTGCCCAGGATGTTGGATCTTAATATGTGTTGGGACTGCTTTTGTACCACTAAAAAAAAACTATTTTCGTATTTTCACCATCACTAATAGCTTTCTCAATAATATCGAGAATTTGGAGGGGCTGATTATTTATTTATTTATGACTCATTGTTAATTACCTCCCGTTTGAACCCCAATTATCTAATAGGTTTCTCGATAAAAATACGTAAAGTATCTTTTAAGGGGGTAGTATCACATGCACTTCAAGTATTTTAGATCATTTACCCAAACTTGCTAGCTTTATTATATATTTGGACCCTTCATTTTACTTGACTTGCTAGCATTATCTTTATATTTGGACCTTTCTTTTACAAATCCAACCATTAAATTAGGGGTAGTTATTCCTATTTGAGTGCCAAAATATAGTCTTTTTTTCTTATAAAACACAATACACATTTTAGAAAATTCCAGTGAAACATATACTTAGTTAGATGTTATATATACAACATTAAATATTTTCTTACACTTATTAAAAATGGGTTCATTCAATTCGAAATGAAGCGATATACACTTTTTATCAAAGCATATACCTCATTAGATGATGTTTACTATTTAAAAAAATGAAAACATGTGAGGTATGAGTTTTAGTTGGTGAATGTGACCGAGTCTAACATTTTTCTTCTTATTTACAATATGCATATAGTCCCAAATATTCCAGTTGAGATATATTCTACATTAAACGAAACATGCGATTTCTTCTTTTTTTTTAATAGTGGGATCATAATATTTATTAGAGCACATATGTCATTTTATGAAAGTATATATTTTGTTATACACCTTAAAAAAAACCCACACACGAAGGACTGCATGCATGCTGTAACTGGAGCTATATAGAACATTGTTAGTTTGTAATAATGCATTTTGGTACTGCAATGGTGGATGACCAACCATAGTTGATCATATATATGTGTATCCTCAATTCTAGTGGTGTACAGTGTATTACACCTTTTGGTTATCCTATGCATCATTTATGACTTTAACCCTATATAAGGAGGGCTTGACAAACATGTAATTCATGGGTTGATAGAGAGAAAGATAGTGAGAAAAATGAATGAGGAAAGGAATATAATAGTAAAAGTTCATTATATGTCAAGAACTTTATATTTTCATCTCTTGTGTCTCCATATAATTCTCTTTCGTGTTCCTTTTATTTTATAACAGTCATTTCTGTAGTCCTTATCCATAATTCTTATCCATGGCAAAGTTCTGCGGATCCTAGTGCCCTCTACTATGTGGGCTATCTGGCTAGCCCGCAATGATAGGGAGTTCGGTGGTGCTTCAATCACAGCAGATGGGATTTGGGGCGGGGCCGTGGACAGTTCTCTGCTTGGGGATGCTTCTGTATCGGTGCAGATGTGGTGAGGTTAGAGAGGAGTCAGCTGTTAAATACACCTTAGTCATGTTGGTGTTGGGATGTCTTTGGTAGTCTAGGTAAATATCTTACCTATGTTACCAAGCTTCCTCCCCCTTCCCCTCCACCCATCTGGCTTATTTATGTATTTTGCTTCTTTGCTTTCATTTTGGGCATGTACTCCTTGTACTCCTTTTAATTTTATTAAAAGAAGTGGCAGACCCACCAAGTTCATTTTTCAAAAAAAAAAAAAAAAAACTAGTCCTAACTTAATTGTTCCTTGAGGTTTTGTATATGTATTCATATTATTAAGAAAGTATGTATTCAATTCATTTGAGTATGCATTATATCTTATTTTATAAAATGTATGTACTTGATTTTGATAAGTGTACACTTCAACTAAAATTTTTGAACATTCAAATCGTATTCAGACTACAAAAGTGATTGCTGAAACTACTAAGTTTGACATTTTACTTAACCCAACCTAGGGTATCAAATCCGGGTGCCTCTTTTGGCACCTCTTGAATTTGTTTGCACGCCCCATTTAAATAGATATAAGAACTCAAAGATCCATTTTTAATTTACTTGATTTACACACCCCTTGATTTGTAAGCCTCCCATCTTTTTTAACCTAATAAGGTTTCACTAAACTCACCATCATATCAAATCCAATCAAGAAACAGGAGGAGGAGCGAATTAGTGAGAAAATGGCGGCGGCAAGGAGAGGCGATAAGGGGATCACCCAAGCACGCACAATGAAAATCTAAAAGGAATAAGGGTTTTGGATATACGAAACATTTAAATTAGTTATTATAAAAATGTCGGGTGTGCAAATAAGTTGTGCGTGGAAACATATTCAAGGTGTAAATAGAGGCACCCATGGATTTCAAGGCACAACAAATCTACCATTTTGAGTGAGTGCGGATTAGTAGAATTAAGTGCCTCTATTTATAGGGTTCATAACTTCTGTGAACACAATACAGATTCATCCTATGAACGCCAACCAAAACGTGCCGCGTGTTCCTTTCCCTCACGTGTTGCTCACATGCTTCACTTACCAAAAACACAAGTAATGGAAGATCAGTTGACACCGTCTCTTCACGCCATCTCACATATTGTGCATCACGTGTTCTCACGTGATCTCTTTCTTTGAAACCAAGATCCCTAGTCGGCTCTTGTCTTCTTCTCGAGGAGAACAAAAATCATTGCTCTCGCAGCGGTAATCGAAACCCATCTCCGCAGAATATGAGTGACCATTGAGATATTGAATAGTCTTGGGTATGTGCTCTTCAATTTAAAACTTCCTCCTCAAAACGATCTGCATTATTACATAATGGATTCATGGTTCTTAAAATTTTCATGTCAAAACCTCTCAAGGAAACTTGTTTTAGTTAAAAAAAGGAAATTTCTTTTTATTTTTAATGCATCAGTTAAGAGCTTCTTATGTTTTTATTATCTTTATATTGGGGTTTGTTTGAAATGGAAAATTGATGTTTCTTTTGTTAGAGTTTCTGTAATTTATTTTGTTGTATTGTATGAAAGGCTTGATTGTAAGGGTTTTTTTTATATTTTGATTTCATTTTTTATCCATGTTTGCTTGGGTGATTTTTTTTTTGTACATATTGGGTTTTAGATGAACATATAACATGGACGGAGACAATGAATTTGTTGATGAATGTAGTTATAATGGTATGCTTGAAGTTAGAATGGCATTCAATCCTGAAGATAGTGTCTATCAATTCTACAACACTTATGCAAGATCACTTGGATTTAGCATCCAAAGAAGTGATGCACATAAGTCCAATGTCATAGTGTGAAAATGAAAATTCTGTTGTTCTAAAGAAGGGAGGAAAGTGGTTGACAAGAGGAAAGGGGTTGATACTACAACCTGAGACAAAAAACAGGATGTGAGGCCAAATATGATTATCACTTATCAGACTTCTGGTGCTCATCATGTCACAAAATTTGAAGAAAACCACAATTATGAACTTGTGTCGACCCCTTTGTGCCATAATTTGAGGTCATAAAAAAATAGGAAAGGCTCAAGCTGCTCAGATTGATATCATAGATAGTTCAGGATTAGCATCGAAGATAGTTCTGGATTTGATTAGTGGAGAAGTTAGAGGTATAAAGAATCTTGGTTTTGTTTTGAATGATGTGAAGTCTTACCTCTGCACCAAAAAAGAAACAAGAATGGAGAATGGGATTGCGGGTGCTCTTATTTAGTATTTTAAGAATAAACAAAAGCAAAATCCATCTTCTTTTCGGTGGTGGTGGCAGGGTTTTGAAGAGGGTCAAGGGTTTTGGTATTGGTGGCAGGGGTTTCGAAGAGGGTCAGAGGTTTCATTGGTGGCTATAGGTGGTGGCGTTTGGTGATGCTCGTAGGTGGTGTGGTGGTGGTTGGTGGAGGCTAGGGTTTCAAAGAGGGATTTAGCTTCGGTGGTTGGTGGCAGGGGTTTTGAAGAGGGTCAAGGGTTTCGTTGGTGGTGGCTAGGGTTTCAAAGTAGGAGGGTGGCTAGAGTTTCAAAGCAGCAGGGAGAGAAGATGGTGGAGGCTAGAGTTTTAAATTGGGTGAGGAGAGAGAAGCCCTCCATTTCAATTCCCACCGTCCATATTAGATCAGACGGTGGGACCTCAAATTCAAAAAAAATAAGAAACATCTTCAGATCTGGATCGCCCGATTGAATTTGTTATATTTGTGTCACTTTTTAGCCTATGGGTAACCGTTGGGTCATTTCTGGTCATTTTCGAATTTTTCATTTTTCGATCAGAGCCGCTAAAATTTTGGCTTTTAGCCAACTGCGTGAGCTTGAGTGCTCCAATTGGAAATCTGACTGCATATTATGGGTCCTGGTAACATTTCGTACTACCTATGAAAATTTCATTGAATTCCGGTAACGTTTGGAAAATTATGCAGTTCCGAATCGTATCCGAGTTTTCTTCAAAATTGATTCGTTAAGTGGAATAGTGTTGGGATATTTTAGTGAGTATGGTCACCTTGGGTAACCTCACCTTCCCCTTGCTTAGGGGCTAAGTTTTCTTTGGTTATTTGGGCTATTAGATGGTGAGATTAAGCCTAACCTTACCCCATCTTTTCCTCTTCTATTCACCCCCCCCCCCCCCCAAATGTGAGAATTGGAGGGGCTCTCTCTCTCCCTCTCACTCACACGTAGACTCTCTCTTTCCCTCTCTTTTCCTCTGTTTTGCTCTGTGTGGTGTGTGTGTTGATTGAGAAGAAGAAGAGGAAGCACAAACAAGAGAGGTAGGGTTTGGTTTCTATTGTTTTTGTTGACCTTTCACTTCCTCTCAAGATCCCTCTCTTACCCCCTTGGTTTCCCCTATTTTCTAGAAAAAATAGAGGCTGGGGAGAGGCTGAGGAGGTGGTGGTTGTGGAGGTTGCGAGCGCTCGGAGGGCACCAAATCTCCCCCTTTCACTCCCCCTCTCTTGGTGAGCTCTCCCCCTTCTTTATTTCTGATTTTCAACGGTTGGATAGGTGTTAGGGGACCTTGCACACCATGTGCATGTGTTTGGGTGTGTGTGGGGTGAGGGAGCTGTCGGGCGCGCAGAGGGGCGCAGGCGTAGGCAGGCGTGCGCGTACACGCAGACGCGCACGAGGGCACAAGCGGGCGTGCGCGGGGATGCGGCAGCGGGTGCGTGCGCAAGCGGGCGAGCGGGGGCGAGCAGGCGCGCGGGCACGCGGGGATCTGCGGGTGCGCGCGGGCGCGCGCAAGCGTGCGCGCGCACGGGGCTGGGCGCCTGGACGCGCAGATGGGCGCACGGCTGGGCTCTAGCAGGCGCGGGAGCGCGTGCACGCGTGCGTGCACGTGCGGGTGTGTGCGGCCACGCGTGTGGCTGCCCGAGGGTTCGGGTTGGTGTCGGGGCTCTCGGATATGCGTGTGTACGCGCGTACTCGCATGCGTGCGGGCCCGTATGCGTGCATATCCGAGTCTTTGGCATTTCTAGTTAATTTTAAGTGTTTTTATATAGTTATACTCACCATTTTTATGCCCTTGTCGTGCAGATCTTGGCGAACGGTCATGCATCGACCCGGATTGCGGTGAGTGGGTCGATCCAACCCAGTCGGGTGGCGTTCGATGCACGTAGACGTGCATTGTCCTCCCCTGGGGCACCATAACTGCATATTAACCTTGTTGGCATGTATATGTTATTTGTCTGTTTAGCTAAGAATGCACCCATGCTATGATTAGATGATGCATGCTAGGTTTTATACATCCATGTATCATGCATAGGAGCCATACATGCCTAGATACATGTCATATGTTAGTATAACCCCGACTTATGCATGTCCCCACTTAGTTTAATTTAGATTAAACCTATATGAATATGCATAGGATAAGCATGCCTTAGAAAATATTATAACTTGTTATTATATTATCACATGCATGCATGATTAATTATTTAATTGTATTTTAATTCCTATATTCCTACCCGGGATTAAGGGATCTTGGGAAGTCACCATTGAGACCCGGGCTAGGGTGTTCCGTGTTCCTTGTTTGGTTGTCGGGGTAACCTATATCGGGACCTCAAGGTGCCCTCCCAAGGGGTTCTTTTCCCCAAGCAGGGAATATCTGGAACAATTATTCATTTAATTATACGTTGTATATTTATTTATACCTGTACGAGCCATGAATCTTGTCTAAATGAATTTGGACAAGTGTATGACCTATTAGGGGGTCATACCATGGCATAGTCATTACGAATGATAGAATTTCCCCGCATCAGAGTTATGCGCCCTGGAGGGAATTCTTGAGAATTCGTTATCGTACTGGTGCGTAGTCACCGATGACGACGGATCCAAAGTGATAATATTCGCGAGAGTAGATTGGTTTCTTTCCTTCGTTGGATTCGCGTAGGGACTTCCTGGTTGAGACAGCCGACCTGACAGAGGGCTCCCATCCGTAGGTGCTACTGATTCGTGAGGATGTGCTGATCATGGGAGTATACCAGGTATGAGATTCCCTGGATAAGGGCTACCGGTGGACTAAAGGCGTAGAAACAATCTAAATTTCCTCCCAAGAGCCTACGCCACCCCGAGGAGGGGGTGAGGGTGAGGGTGTAGTGGGTCGACGTTGGTTTGATCTACCAATTGTGTAATTTCCCAAAGCCTAGGTCATCCTTAAGGAGGGTGAGGGTGAGGGTATTGCTCCCTAAAGTTCTATGTCACCTTGTGGGGGTGAGGGTGCGGGAGTTGTGGGCCGGGTTGATACTCGACCCACCAGCGTAGGTAGTTAACTCCCTATGGTGGAATTTAATTTACCTGTAATGATTAATATGAGTTGTGTTGCATGGATTGTTCCATTCACTGAGCGTGTGGCTCACCCCTCGCATATGTTTTCCTTCAGTTGACGCTGAGCCGGATCCGAGAGAGGAGCTCCCCTTGGCGCGGTATGAGTAGGAGACCCGCGTTCACGTTGGATGTCTTGCGAGTGAGAGGCCATCAGCATCCCCCTTTTTCTTGTATGTATTCTACTTGTGCTTGTGCACGGTATTTGGATTGTTGATGTCTTTTGTTGTGTATATTGGCTCTCACGGGATAGTTGATTGTGTACTCTAGTCTGTATATATGTCTTTGAAATTACAGACTAAGTCGTTTGAGCTTCCGCCTTTTGTATATATTTGATGTCAGTTACTTGGTTATTTCTTTATTGCCTTTGATATTGTGGAGTCCTTATTTGATCTCGTGTATGGATTGCTGATATCATATAAATATTTGTCACGTCTCGGGAACGGCCGCCCTGGGGCGTAACAGAATTAATCTGAATGGTGGTGATCGAGTTGGATGATTAAATGGTGAAGACTTTTTTTATCACGGCGTGAGTTGCTCCTCCGTTCTCAGTTTTTTTTAGTAAGTGAAGCACGTGAGCAACACGTGAGGGCAAGGGACACGCGATGCGTTTTGGTTGTCGTTCATACGAGATCTGTATCGCAATACAGATGCCAAATAAAACTTTTAAATGACACCGAGTCAATTGGTAATAGCTCTTCCACTAAAATGGTCCACAATGAGCAATCTACCACCATAATTCATCGACTCGTTTCCAAAATATAATGTATTAAGATTTTATTTTTTTATATATAACGAATTCTTTTTACTATTCCAGCAAACCACGTGTTATTTTTTGAAATGACTCAAATAGCAAACCACGTGTATCATAAATGATATGTATACTTTGATGAAAAATGTACATCGTTCTATTTTAAATTGAATGAATGTATTTTTAATAAATATTAAAATTTTTATCGATTTATATATCTCGTCGATGCATGTGTCACTGGATTTTTATTGTATTTTAGTGTAACAGCGCCCCTAGTTCATCAGATGTACCGCGTTCACGGATCCAGCAGGGCCACCTGATCTGCCAAGTCCAACTTGTTCCGCCGGAACACCGCACCACAGTGAACACACGCTGATAGTGCTAAAACGTAACCCTAAAAACACGTGCGACAGACGATAAAAAAACCCTAATCGGCATTTCTGTCTCTCAACCTGATTCGGAGCAGGAGCAGCAGCGACAATGGTGTCCGGGTCGGGGATCTGCGCGCGGAGGGTGGTGGTGGACGCGCGTCACCACATGCTGGGCCGGCTCGCGTCGATCGTGGCGAAGGAGCTCCTCAACGGGCAGAAGGTGGTGGTGGTCCGGTGCGAGGAGCTCTGCCTCTCCGGCGGTCTGGTTCGCCAGAAGATGAAGTATTTGCGGTTCCTCCGCAAGCGCATGAACACCAAGCCCTCCCATGGCCCCATCCACTTCCGCGCCCCAGCCAAGATCCTCTGGCGCACCATCCGCGGGTAACTTTTTCAAACAATGTTGTCACTTCGGCGATCCTTTGATCTGTGGATCGTTTGATTGACGATGTGCGGTTCGTTGTTTGTTTGAAGGATGATCCCACACAAGACTAAGAGGGGGGCCGCGGCGTTGGCGAGGCTGAAGGCGTACGAGGGGGTGCCGCCGCCGTATGACAAGATCAAGAGGATGGTCATCCCCGATGCTCTCAAGTCAGATTCTTGAATCCTTGGTTTGAAATTTTTTTGTTTTTGGTTTTTTTTATCGGTTTCTAATTGTGGATTTCGTGGGGATTTAGGGTTTTGAGGCTCCAGGCGGGTCACAAGTACTGTTTGTTGGGGAGGCTTTCCAAGGAGGTTGGATGGGGTTATTACGACACTGTCAAGGTAAATGATCGATTGAATTTGGTTGTTGCTGTTTGTTTTTTATTTATGTTTGTCCCTGAAATGAGTTGGTCTCTTTTGGCAAATTTGGTTGATCGTGTATCTTGTTAGTTAGGTGTTGAAAGAGTGGAAGTAATATAAAAGGAGTTTTTTTTTACATAAAGCAGTGTTTGAAAGTAGCTTTGGGTGGTAGATACCTCTTCTACTACGTTTGTTTCCGCCCGGGTGGTTAGTGTGGGGGTTTTAGTGCTTGTTTTGTTTGTGTGATTTGTAATTGGCATTCGCTTTAATAATATTTTTGGGGTACGATGTATACATTAAAAAAAAAAGTACTATGGAAATGAGTTTGTGAAATACTTTCACTTAAAGAGCTTTTCAAATTAGCTTTTCAGGAAGCATACTTTTGTTAAATTTCTTTTGCCTAAGATTGACTTTCCAATTTTAAGGAATTTAACAAAAGTATGCTTCCTGAAAAGCTAATTTCAAATGCTAATATCCTTGTAATTGACATTCGCTTCAATAATGTTTTGGGCTAGGATATCTACCTTAAAAAAATAGCTTTGGAAATGATTTTGTGAAATAGTTTCACTTAAAGGAGCTTTTGAAATTAGTTTTTCAGAAGCATACTTTTATAAAATTTCTTTTGCTTAAGATTTGATTTCCCAAATTTAAGGAATTTAACAAAAGTATGTTTCCTGAAAAGCTAATTCAAACGCTAATATGCTTTGTAATTGGCATTTGCTTTAATAATATTTTGGGGTAGGGTATCTACTTTTAAAAAAAAAATTAGCTTTGGAAATAAGTTTGTGAAATACTTTTACTTAAAGGAGCTTTTGAAATTAGCTTTTCAGGAAGCATACTTTTGTTAAATTTCTTTTGCTTAAGATTTAACTTCCCAGGTTTAAGGAATTTAACAAAAGTATGTTTCTTGAAAAGCTAATTTCAAACGCTAATATGTGGCCGCATGAGACGCATACCGCATAGACTCTATGCGGTACCCCCACCGCATACAAACCACATATCGCATATCCAAACATTGATTGGAGGGGCTGCCTCTTAGTTTGGGAGGCCGTTTGGTGCTCCTTATAGCGGTGCTTACAAGTCTTCCTCTATATTATTTTTCATCTTCAAAGTTCCATGTGGAGTTCTCGGAAAGATGGAGAAGATTAAGTGGAGATTCCTTTAGAATGAAGCCAATGAAGGTAGCAACAAAGTTTATCTCACCAATTGGGATCTCATTTGTAGATCCAAAAAAGATGGGGGAATGGGTGTTCTCGACCTCTGCAATATGAACAAGGCGCTATTGGGCAAATGGATATGAAGGATGATAGCCGATATGGAGGCTTTGTGGACTAGAGTGGTGCGTGAAAAATATTATTCGGGGTGCACAAGATTGTCTCTTCACCCACATCATATGTCGGTTTTATCAAAGGTTTGGAAGGATATCATGGAAGTGGTTGAGGAGGTTAAGAAGGAGACCCAACTCATCCTCGGCAATGGTGTCGAGATTCTTTTGTTATCCGAATCTTTTTAAGGCGACGCTAGATGAAGATGATCTCATTCGAGATTCCTTCACTTGCGGGGAGAATTCCATTATTTGGTTGCCTAGGCTCCGTCGTGATCTTAATGACATTGGGGCGGAAGAATCAACTTCCCTTCTTGCTTCTCTTCATGAGGTTGTGTTGAACATGGAGGAGGAAACTCGGTTGTTTGGAAATTTTCTCCTAGGTTAGGTTTATCCATGTGCTCATTGTATCGGAAGCTTAACAAGAAGCCCCTCCCCCTTCTTATTTCTTCTCATTTTGGATTCATCAATTGGGGCGCCCTCGCACCATTGAAAATCAAGGGGTTTATGCGGTTGCTCTCCAATGACAAGATCCTTACCAAAGTCAACCAAGCAAAGTGGTCTAATGATGGAGACATTGTGTGGGATATGTGGTGAGGAGGCGGAAACAAGAGATCATTTATTCTTAGTTGTTTTTTTAGCACCAAAATTTGGGAGAAAGTGGGAACGGCTTCTGGTTCACTTTGCACTTTCATTGATCTAGAAGGAATGTGGCGGTGGTTCCGTAATGAAGAAGCGGGGTGATGGAAGCAATCTAGAAGAGTTCCAATGGTTGGTCCCTCATGCGGTTTGTTGGAATTTATGGGTCTTAGGAAAGAAGTATTTCAAAACAAAAGGCTATATTGGGAGAATGTTTGGGCGTCAATTTCGTTGATGCTCAAAGATTGGGTCTTTATCATATTGGAGGAGTCGTCACCTTCTTTGATAATGGGCAATAATTGGATAGGGTGAGGTGTTCCGGTTTGTGTTCTTTTTTGGGGGTAATATGGTTTCTTCCCCTTTAGCTTATAGTGTCCCGGGTGAGAGAATTTGAGGTTAGCATTGTATGAGGTTGTACCTGAGCTTTGTAATTTCAGTTTATTTTCCTTTTTCATGTAAGGAGATCCCTTGTCTCCTTCTTTTTGGGGTTTTTATTAATATGATACTCCTATCTTTTCTCAAAAAAAGAAGAGTTGATTTGGACTTAGGATGAATGTGGCTTTGCATTTCTTTCTCTGTAGAATTTCTTTTCAATTACTGTAATTTTACAAAATTCTTCAAGTTTCTGAAAAATAGAGTGAATTGGTTTTCTATGCTGTCTTCTAGATGAGTATCATGAGTGATCAAATATTGGGTCTATCTATTTTAATTATTTCCAAATGATATTTCTTGTTGTTGTGTACCTTTTTCATAATTATTTACTTTGTTCACTTATTGCTGAATGCTTCTTCTCTTAATTTGTGAAATGCCACATTAATGATTTAGCATCTTTGCCTTACATATTATATGATTTTCATTACATAGGAAAGTGGTGGTATGCCCACTGTAAGGAATTTACTTTATTCTTTTTTTTAGAGTGGAAATTTACCATCATCATATCATTATAGAGTAGTCAGAGTTTTGGTGTTATGTTTGTATTTTGACTTGCTCCCAACTTTTAATAAATCGTGGTAGCTGGTCTACCTTTTCCTAAAAAAATATCATTATAGAATAAACCCAAAATAAAAGCAGATTAGATATCTATGATTACAAGAAGAAAAAGAGCATCAAGGTGGTGTTTCGGGGATCAAGAGTGTGTGCTGAGAACATTTGGGAGTTATGTGTGCACTTTATAAAAATGTGGGGTACTACCCTGACGGGGGCTTCGTGGGTAGACAGTGTGTGGGGGGGGGGGGGGGGGGAGGGGAATTTGTATTGAGGAATAGTTTGTGTTGCTGTGTGGGCTGGTAGGTAGAGTCCTCCTCTACCGTGCCTGACGTTTCCTGTTCAAAGGGACAGGCGAGATTTGGAGTCAATAATGGATAGAAGTGGGAGCTGGGGCAAGTATGGGGCTAGCATATTCCATCACCTGACTATATATTCAGACTTTCAGTGATCAATATTCGGAAGATTAATTTAAAACTGCCTGCAATTTTTGATCTGGTGGAAACTCAAATCCACATAGATTGTCTTTGAGAATGCTCCACTTCACCTTGAACTACCTAGAGTGATCAAATGCACACTTCCAAACTCACCTCAACCTTCTTGAAATTGTTCTGAGGTGAGTGTTATTATATGATACCACATCAACCTTTAAAACATGTATCAGAAACTATCACCCATTAAGTGGTGAAATCCCTTTGAAATGGGTATAGTAATCATTTAGGTCCTCAAATATCCTTTTAGATAACGTGTCGCCTTCCACCTTACTTACATGACCCCTAAGTCCCTAAATGCTTTGGAAAATGTAACACAAGCACACAAACATTTTATTACTCTGCCTGAGAAGTACGCAGAGAGGTGAAATCCTTATTATTCAACTGCACGACAATATCTTCCATTGGACGCTTACTTTATCAGTCAATGCAGGTGGGGAGGCATAAAATGCTACCTTCTCAGCTCATAGATGGCTTTACGTGTTGTTCCCTACCCCATCTTGAATTTTCAGTTGTGTTAGAAGTTAGAACATGTAATTCACATTCTCATTGGCCATCTTTGGCATCACGATTTATAAGACTCTTTTTTCTATTTACAATGTCCTGGTATTTTTCTTGCAAGCTTGGGCAAAGCAATGTGGTTGCTGACTCTTAACGGGATAGATCTTTAGCTATTCAGTTGGGTATAGGGTCATTATTCTGGGCAATACTATCTTGTGGATTGCCCTGTTATTGTTTTTCCTTTTCTTTTCTTTTTTTGTTTCTTTTCATCAAGATGCCTCATCTCCCATCTGATTTTGGAGTATTCATTTGCCAATTGATAAATTTCAGGTGTTGCTCCCCACCTTCACATAAGAATTGCTATCTTTGTTTCTCAAAATAACATACCTGTTCCTTGTCCCTCAACTATTTTCCTTTACATATTACCTGCTATTGGATTTTGTTTCTTCTAGAGCAGTGCCTCTATGAAACCTTTATCTTTACAGATCTCTGGTTTTGATATACATCTTTACAATATAATGATACATAGCTTTTTTTGTGTACATGAGCACCACACCACAGACCTAGTTCACTTTTGTGTAGATATGTGATTCTTCTCTCTTTGTAAACTTTGAGCATGTATGCATACATGTGTGTGTGTGTGTTTTTTTTTTTTTTTTGAAAGAAAATGTTATTTGGGTTTTCTTTCTTTCTATTAAGTGGCATATCCAGTCTAGTTTGTGGTATTACTTGTTTTCCCATTAATTTTGATCCTATAACACGTGATATGACAATAATGCAATTATCCATTATATGGTGTTGAGGAAACAGATAATGAATTGTTGTGGTGTTTTCCTTAGACTTTTCTTTCTTATGAAAATAGATTTTTTGATAGTGATGCTGTTGCTATTCAAATACTTGAGCCTTATTTTCCTTGGCTTTTAACCTTGCCTTTGAATACTCCTTTTCCTTAAAAAGAAAAATACTTGTCTTATAAATTTGGTAACCATGATTTCCATTCATGGTAAACTCAATTATTGCTCGAATGATTACTTTTTGTGTTACAATTAATGGATATGTAAGTGCTTAATTTGATTGGCTAATCCACCTCCAAACTGGATGATTGAGTTCCAAGTCCCACCCCTTGATGAGGTGTTGGTGGGGGCACCCATTTGCCTTTAAAAAATGGACTTGCTGATCAATTAACTTTGATACAAACTCGCAGAATTCAGTCTAATGCTTCAGTATTGCTGTGGTTTCTAGGTAGATTTTTATGAATTTTTTCAACCTGGCATAGGAGGTTCGATATTTGATATTAAAATGAAATTATCATCACCCATTTCTATTTTAAAATGAATGTGGCATTTTAATTGCTATCATTCTATCTAAACAGGAGCTTGAGGAGAAGAGGAAGCAGAAGGCACAGGTCTCTTATGAGAGGAAGAAGCAGCTTGCAAAGCTAAGGGTGAAGGCCGAAAAGACCGCTGAAGCACAGCTTGGACCTCAGCTTGACATCCTTGCTCCATTGACGTATTGAGCCTGTGTTTCACCCTCTGTGGGAACTGCGCGAGCAGGTTTCAATGTCCAAGGTGTTTGTTTGGTCTTTTTTTTTTTTGGCTGCTGATCTAAAAGTACCAGGTATGCTTTACATTCATGCTTTTTGGCCGGAAACTCCTTTTACTTGTTATTGGGTTGTTTTAACAGAGATTTTGGAGGTTCTGTTATTAGTAGTTTTGAATTATGCATATCATTTGGTGATTCCATGCTTGGGTTTCTCAATAAATGCAACGAAGTTAGGACTTTTGTTTCCAGGGTTCATGAGATGCCCATTGGCATAGTTGTCACAGTTCAGAAATCTGATCTTAGAAAAACATGGTGTCATTGCAAAAGTAGGTGATGGACCTATGAAGAGAATTTGTTTGCCTCAGAATTGTAGAACTGAAAGATAAATTCAATGTCTTTTAAACTTTACATAATAAAATGTTCAAAATATACAGAAAAAGGTCTACCCCTCTAGTGATCCCACAGCCGTTTATACATTCCACTAGTGTAGTATATAGAAAATTTAATTTTTTTTATGGTATTAGTATGTATTTCATTATATGAATATATACTTTAAGATGCATCAAAATGGTTGGCGGATTGAATGTATTATTTTCCTTTTAACTACAAAAAAAACTCAACCTCCAGTGATTCTCTTTTTTGATCTCTTATGTCAATCACACCAATGGGATTTTTTTTGAAGTTGTAAACCAATCATAAATGGATGGAATTGGGATACATAAGAAATAAAATGAAATAGTAGTTGGTTGTTAAATGATTGGTCGTAGGTTCAAATCCTATTTGGAGAGATTTGATGGGTTCTTCTTCATTGATTTATGTAATCACCATCTGTTTGGTAACCAGTTAAGTCATCACTTAATGAAATATGAGGCATATGGTGAGCCATGTGTAAGTAATATGTTTTAAAATCACATCCATACTGGGCATTGGAATCAGATGTGAAACAACTTTCCTTTTTATATATATGTTATTAAAGCCAATGAGTATGTAGGTTATTGATGTATCTAAATAAGTTCAGTGGGACAATTATATTTAAATGGACCACCAATAAACTGAAATTTTTTATACATGAAGTTAATCACCTTATGCAATTTAAGCAACTCATTGTATATAATTAAAAATATATAAGATTGCAGTATATAGTATTCTTTTAGCAGTATATAGTATTCTTTTAGCCACATTTAAGTGTTGAAGAGGTGTAAAGTGGTAGAAAAATAAGAGGAAATTAAATGAATTATCCATGTGGCCTTAAATGGGGGCATCCACAAATTTTTGGCTGTCGACATCCGGATAAAGAGGGAGAGAGACTCAATGTGTCATCTACAATGAAGGATCAAATCAAAGTTAATTAATACACATGATCTCTATTTTAATGGCCTTAGCACAAACAAATAGGCCACTGTAACAGGCCAAACACAATCATTCACAACCCTAGCCTAGCAACAGCCCAATATATAACATAAACCAATGGTATCCCAATAAGGTTGCAATATTGAGTGAGACACAGCAGTGGATGGTGGACCCTTGGAGGGGTGGGGATTCATGTCACATGGTGATGGCCTGATGGGCTGCAGAATGAGCACTCGTTTGAGTGTGCTTCCAAAGAAAACATCTATTGGCCTTGTAGGGATATATGAGTGGCATATGCCATAATCAATGTCTCATATTGAGCTGGATTCCTTTAGTGAAGTTTGTGCTGTTCCTTCCTTTGAATCTATGTACTTTGTAAAGCCAAATGCCCTTCCTTCCATTGAATTTTCTTGATATCCTTGATCTTATTGTTTTAGTTTTGAAAAAACAAGAACTTGAAACCTTGTTTGATTGCCAATTATCAAAATAATTTCCCAACATGGACTGCGAAATTTTTTTGCGAGTGGATTGACATGAAAATCAATAATTCTGTGAACCAAAATGCATGGTGAGCCATACATCACATCCACTAAATTTTCATTAATCAGGATGAGGGCATGCTATCTAAAGTCTAAACTTCATTAGTTTCAACGACAAAATTGAAGAATCGAAAAAACTCTATAAGAGAGTATGTGACATCCCATCCTCATTGATGTATTACTAGACAGGAGGAAGAATTGTTTGAACTGAGATATCATTGTGGTGTCTACTAAAAAGTCTGCGAGCCCAAATCAGGAATCACCGTGCACTATTTTTAAGCTACAAGGACCAATGGCAACCCACCATGTTATGTATTCCCTAACTTCTCGTGACTCACATGAAATCCTTTGCGACCTCTTCATCTAGTCACATGCCTCAAAATCATATAATGACATGGGCCATTGATCGAGTCAACTCCTATACTCACGATCCGATGAAATGATCCATCTTGTATTGGTAGTTAGGGGTGATAAATGAGCTGAACGAGCTGAGCTTTGACATGTTCAAGCTCGACTCGTTTATAAACGAGTCGAACCGAGTTGAGTCGAGCCAAGTTCACGAGCCTCAACGAGCCTAGCGTTCTTCTTCATTTTAGGTTTTTAGGGATTGAAAATAAATTTTAGCCTAAATAAATCAAATTCATGAGCCTAAACGAACTTAACTTTGTATTAATTTAATGTTCTGATTTTATAAAGGAGTTTAGTTAAGCTTCAACTAAGTTTTATAACACAAACGAGTCGAGTTTGAACACAAAATGAAGCTCAATCCAGTTCCCGAGCCTAACCAAGCTTTAAAAATTGTTCAATCTCATTCATTTGTCTAATTGAACGAGCTTGAACAAGCTCAAACCGAGTCAAGCCCGAACGGCTTAGTTCGTTTACCAGCCCTATTGGTAGTGTAGCCCGTAATGGACACTTATTCCTAGGAATCCTCACCCAACAATGCCCATCAGAGCCAGTAAGAGCGCGCTATTTTTTCCCTCCAACGATAATAATCAAGTGGTATATATGATAGCAAACATTTATTTATTTTTCATTAAATCATCTCCTATCAACTGAATCCCATGGACCCTCAATAAAAAAGGTTACTTCTACCAACCTTGTAAAGAGGTTCAATAACAGCCATTTATTTCATCGGTTGAACCAATCCTTCATTGTTTTTTTTTTCAAGTTATATATATTCACTTTTGAGGTGCCAGTTTGAAACTCCCATGGCTGTTTATAATCCATAGGATTTTGATGCAATAGTTTGTGGTCCAATACAAACATACAATGTCCTACCAAGCAAAAAAAAAAAACATACAATGTCCTCTTTGAGAGGGAGGGCATACCAAGAAAGAAAGAATAAAAAAACACAAACATACAAAAATAGTTCTGAATATATATAGATCTTGATTTGAGTTGTCTTCTTATCCACATGGGCCATAGTTTTTTAATTTTGAGTCTAGTCCATACTGATGTGCTGAAAGAAATATTTTGTGAGAGTTTAAGCTAAAGATTTCCAATGGAAACAGTTATCAAGATATCAAAATATAAAAGGAACGAATAAAAGATATATTCTTCTAGCTTGTTTATTCTTCTACTACGTGAACCTCCCACATATGATGTATTATCTGTACAGTAAATATAATGATTTCATTTCCATCCTGATAGACTATATATCTATATGTTTTTATTGTATGATATGAGAGAGTTAACAATACCTAACTATGAAGATCATATAATATTCAGAAGTTTCATATATTGTTCTGTCTAGAGAAATGACAAAATTGACTCTTCATCTATTTGTAAAAGATAAAAAAAAAATCAATACAATGCTTCATAACCCATGAAGTTTGAGTCACCAAAACGTGTGAAATGAATGGAAAACCTGGTCATGGATCACTCATGACTTAAAATTTGCTTTATTAATTTTCTTAGCCCCTACATAAAACGATACAGGATATTCAATTTCAGTATTAAATACAATGTCACTATTTCTATGCACCAATACCAACCAATCACTTGATAAAAAAAACAAACATAAAACACACATACAGACAAGTGTATAGTCATCGTTTGAAACATAGATGAAAAACCTATGCACCTACAAAAGATTTGATAGCATTGCCATATCTCATCAGAAATTATTTGTATCATTGAGTCCAACATTTAGTGGACATCACAGTTGATCACACTGAAATTGTGCTCAGAAAAGAAACAGATGTGATTTTACATTCACAAAACCAAACAATGCATATTGAGAATCCGGCATGATTTATGGTTAGATGCCTCAAGATCATTATAAATAGTCTTTTGATTCACAACACAGTTTCATGCACTATTCTGATATGTTTAGTTGGAGGGCCTGGAAAGTGGGTGATAGGTCTGGCAAGAGAATCCTGTTGAAAAGAAATAGGGCCGCAAATCGAAGTTGAGAATATAGAAAAACAGATAGTTCAACAAAAAATTGATTACAGAGAGGACATATATATAATCTTTTTGTATTTTCCTGAATTATCTGACTCGCCTCTCTATGGTTCGAGAAATCCTAACTCATAAACAATTATATATAGCTTAGACACATTATCGCAATGCACGCATACATAACACAAGAATTAGAGAATTACTATTACATGTGAAAATACACGTAGTGCACAAACAAGATTTATAAGGCAAACATTATGTGATAATTCCTCTAGTGTAGCTCTTCATTGATATCCAAAAAGTAGAAAATCAAATTAGATGACAAAAAATAAAACTTACGTGGAAACTAAGAAAGCTTGAGACCGCGTGACACATATTATGACAATAATTTTTTTTTGTAAGATGGCCCTTGACTCCTAAGTAGACACAAATGCAATAACACACAAACTACATTAGCTATTTTAATGTACCAACCCTAAGTATAGTAATGGGTCAAAATGGGTGCTGTGGCTCAATCAGTGATTAATAATGTACATAACATGACCTCCTACATCAGTCTCACATTTCTAGTTAGAGCATACATTATCATTACTACCTAAGCATCTTCATTAAACATATTGTCAATTTTTGTACTAGGATATGAGGTCAGATCTTCTGTACTACGCATGTTTTATGCGCATACCATGACAACATGGTCTACCCAAAAAGACACTTCCCAATAAGAGGGGGACACAGTGTGACTGTACAATGAAAGAAAAAGAAGGGAAGCTATTTATAAGTGGGTTTCAATACTGGTGTTTTGAAAGATTTGGCAGGGTAGGTTAAAAGTGCTCCAAACACACAGACACCCTTTGACCTATTGAGCCACCACAAAAACACAAAACCAGAAATGCAACCACAAAAAGAAGAAGAAAAAAATTCACATGTTGGGGGAGGCATGAATTTAATAGGGGGACTTTCTAGTGAAAAGGTGGTTTCTCCTCCTCCCCACCATCACTGTCAAATGTCTGAGAGAGTGGAAGGTTGAATATATGTTCAAGGCCACTCAAAATTGAATCTTCTTTTCTTTTTCTGCTACAACTGCTGCTCTCCATTAGTGAGAGAGGGGTGGACCATCACCCATTTGGCCAACTTCATCAGCTAGTGCATGAGGTCCCCCACACATGGACATAACCTTTCCTAATTTGTCTTTCAATCTGTCCATCTCACTTTTAACCATCTAGAGAGAGAGAGAGAGAGAGAGAGAGATGAGGGCCCCTGACAATATAATTCTCATTTGGTAGAGAAGTGGTTTTTCGTTTCATTTTTGGTTCACGTCGAATATGCTTCGTTACATTATGCGCATTAGGGGTATCAAATCTGATAAGATAAGATTTTATTCAATGCCAGGTTTTATGCTGATATACTGATGACACAAGCATTCAGGAATAATTTGTAGAGAGATAAATTTGAAATTTTGATATATATATATATATATATATATATATATATATATATATATATATATATTAGTGTTATGGTGCGGTTCATGGGAGCACCAAGTACCATGCGACATCGCGTAATCATCGTCTGATCCTTTTCGATAGTGTGTGTGTAAAATTGATCAAAGTTAAGTAATTTTGTAAAAATAAAATAATTAACATATAAATTGGAGGCATATATGCTGAAAAAATGTGTGATTATTATGATTTAAATGTACATCTTTAATAATAAGAGGTTTTTTATATTATGTGTTGTCCATAATATATTATCATTAATTGACCACTAATATAATCAGATATTAAGCTGAATGGGGTCACGATTTTTTTAATAATTCATGAATTATTATGTTAGAAATTTGTGACTAGTGGCTAGGATAAATTCATTGAATATATGGCTTAATTCACAATTGAAGTCAACATAGGGTTCATGAGGAATTTTGTATATCCAACGGTTTCACTAAATAATGTTGTCACATCGCACTAAAGTAATAATATATATTATTAATACTTCCACAAATCAAAAAATATCTTTGTTGGTACAAACCGGTCAACATCTAGTTTAAATTGTTTACATCACATTAAGACATTAATGCATTTGGTTGTGCAATTGCAAAGTTATTATGTAAAAAGCTCATTTTTTTAGCTTTTTGAAATCGCAGCTTTTGGACACTATTTGTCTGAAATCTGTGTGTAGGAAGCTGCTACAATAAAACTGTTTGGTTGTACGATTGCAAACATACATTTCTTCAATCGCAAACGCTACACAATCGCGTAATCAAACGCACCGGTATTCAAATGATTTGATGAATAGCTTTTGAAAATAATTTTTCAAAAATTACAATTTTATTAGATTAATTTTTTTTAAAAGAAAATTTATTTTCTTCAAAAATAACAGTTGAGTGCGTTTTAAAACAAGTTTGAATTATGTCCAAACTTTAAAAAAAAAGCAGTCTTAAATTACTTTATAAGCAATGATTCCTTCTTGACCATAATACAAAGTCTACAAGCAAAGAATAATCACAAAAAACAAAATAAGAAAAGGGCATTCAAAAAAGAAATGTGAACAAAACAAAGTAGAAAAGAAAGTGACATCATTGGGCACTTAAGCCCTCCCCCTAATGACTCCCCACCAGTATGATGCCATAAAAGGGCCTCATCACTGGTCCTTCTCATCCCTAAAGATATCACCAAAGAAGGAAAGCTAGGAGTGAAGAAAGAAGAGAACAATTATATCATATAGTCTTATGTCAACGGAGGAGAGGGAATCTGAACAAATATCTCCATTTAAACAGGTTCCCTTTCTATATGCAAAATATATTCAAATAAAATAACAAGTGGTCCCAGTTAGAGTGCCCTCTCAAACAGGCTTTGAGAGGCGTTTTGATCGCCCAAAAGACATACAGATGTTTCCATCACTTCTTCTATCAGAAGCAGATTCTCCAAAGACAGGCTCCTCTCATCAGCTCTCCCTTTCTTCTACTCATCAGTTTTCATCACACTTAAATAATGCATGCTTGTACAGCTGGGCAGTGACGGTTTGAGGATTTTTTTATATATATATAGATGAGGTTATTTAAAAAAATAAATTACACAAAATTATTTAAAAATTTACTCTTATCATATATACTTATAAAAAAACATAAATTTTTGTTTTGAAAATATACAATAACTTACATTAATAAAAAATAATTCATCAAAGAAAATGAGATGAATAATTTACAATATATAAACTCTTACAATTTTGGGGTTTTAAATATAAAATCTAGATTGGACATGATCAATTGGTAGGTTGACTACTATGGTTTGAAAAGGTGACGGTAATAATTTTTTTCTTTTAAAATGTGATAGGGTCAATTGATCTCACCACATTATATGTGGTGCCACCCTTGTAGTTGGGGCTCAGCTTTAAAGAGCTTGTTTGATTTGTTATCAAGTCGAGCTTAAATTAAATAACATGATATTGAGCTTGATTAATTTAATCAACTAAAAAAATTAGGTTTAGTTATAGTAAAACTGTGTTTAGATGATTTTTCAAATTGGATTTTCGTGAAAGTTGCTCTCAGTCAGCATTTTCATAATTTATAAGTCTCAGTCAACAACTTTTTTATGTGGAAGTTGTTTGGTTTACTTTTAACACAAAAAAACATAAATTTGAAACCAAAAGTTAAAATTTAGAAATACTGTTTTTAGAACACATGGGTCGAGTTTGGCTTAATAAATGCTTGATTGAGTGTCAACATTATAAGGTCTAGTTTGATAGTGGGATAAGATAAAAAGCCTATTATTTTTATCTTTATATATCCACATTTGTTGAACTAAAAAAATTAAAGAAAGCATTACTTATTATATAATGTTCGATTCAAAATCAAAATGATTGTCCATACTTCGTATTTTATATCTAGATTTTTTATAATAAGAAAAAATAAATTTCTTTCTAGTCAAAGCATTCGTCTTAAAGTCCATTTGGATGTGCGATTAGGCCATTTATGCGTTTGAAAAGCTGAAGCTTTCAAACATCGACTTAAAACACAATTCCATGATCGGTTACTCCAATCCCGCCCATTGCTTACACCGGGTAAAAAACCCAACGATTGAAAAGTTAGAAAAAATATGTTTTTCAAAAGATGGATGCATGAATTTTGAATATAATAATGATCACATGCCCCATCATATAGGCCTACATATATGTAATGCCTAATGTGCTCTTCAAACAATTTTCGATAACCACTCACCAATTATGGGACAGCTAGCAGTGGCGGAGCCAGGAATTTATCTTAGTGGGGGTGAACTTAAACGGGAGCTAATTTATAATTAAAAAAAACGATGTTAATTGCCTCTTTTAAAACTATCTAATCGAAAAATAAAAAAATAATGTATAAGCTTCATTTGTAGTTCCAATAAAACAGATCATAGAAAAAAATTAATAAAATAAACATAAAAGATGAAAATTTAACCAGTCAGATAAATGAATATTAATCAAATGGAAACTATTGTATACCAGAATAATTTATCCATGGGCTAAAGAAGAGCTAAACAACTAAATATAAATTATACTTATGAACATAATAATAAAACAGTTTAATCAACAAACAAAATTACCTAACACGTGTCTTAACAAATTTAAACTTCAACATATATAGTACACACACACAAAAGACAAACACACTAATTAGCCAAAAAAAAAAACCATGCACACATATATATTGGTCATTGCAAACCGAGTGGGGGCTCGGCCCCATGTGGCTCCGCCACTGCAAGCTAGGATTTCTCATATGGAACCGAGCAAGCAATAGATTTTCAAATGCCCTTTTTGTGCCTTGGTTATCACAATTGAATGGTTAATAATCCATAATAATCAATATTTTTTAACACTATTATTTTTTAAAAGAACGAAGCAGATTGGAAGTTTGTTTTGGAGAGTTTTCAATCATTGATTTATATTTTAAAAGACCTTTCAACCTCTGATCTAATGAGAAATCACAATTGAACGATTTGTTATTGCAATTGATTTCACCTACGTTTTTTCTTTTTAAAAGACATAATATAAATCATCTATATTTTTTTAAAACATTTTGGTTTTGGGTGAAGTTCATATTAATAGAGTTAAATGTGTGTAACATTCGAAAGTCAGTTACATTTCAAACTAATTTAACTTTATTTGTAATATTTTTTAAAAGTCAGTTATATTTTAAATTAATTTGAACTTTTTATGCATTATACTTTCAAAATTCAGTTACATGTTATGTAATTGACTTTTAATACATTATGTTATGTAAATCAATTGCATTTCAAAATGTAACTGACTTTTTTGTCTGATCTTAGTGAATATAAGATTAGGTCAGTTCATTTTTTATCTGATCTTAGTCAGTTACATTAAAAAAAAGAAGAAATAAAAACAATGTTTACTCCTTGTCACCATTGTTTTCTGACTGATGTCGGAAAAAAAAAAATTAGGTCAGACAACCAAAACCAAATGAGATTCAATATTTTTCAGTGTTTTTTTATGAAATGAGATTCAATTTTTTGGATGATTGTGTTTTTCAGTTTCGTTTTTGGAAACCCAAAGGATTTGAATTTTGATTTTAGTTTTCGCGGATGTAATGAATGGTTTATTTTCTTCTTTTTTTATTATTTTGAATTGGTTTTGAAAAAACTAGGTTTTCCATAATGTATTGAATTGGTTTTGAAAAACTAATTTTCCAGAAATGTTTTTCAGAAAAGATGGTAAATGGTTTAATGAACAAGGACAACGTAGATTTTAAATGAGAGTAATATTTTTTTTTGAGAAAAATGTAGACTATATAACTTTTTCAAACAGAGATTACAATAGTCCAAAGTCTTGCCTCAAAGCAAGAAGGGGAGGAAGTAGAAACTAATTAATAGAAAAAAATAAGGATAAATTTGCTAAGCACTAGCTACGAAGAGGGTACACACAAGTAGTGTGTAGCCCTCCCCACCAGAGCTCAACCAAGTGTTACATAAAGATATTAAATGAGAGTAACATTGTATTTTGACTTTTTAACATTTTTAAAAATCAAACAAACAATTAATGAAGAAATAACACCTCATAAGACTTGTCAATAAGATATAAATAGGGGGGCATGTGTAACGCTACACTTTTGAAAATCACCGCGTTTGAAACGGTGGATCCAAAAGGACACTTAGCTTGATTCAGTTACAATATCCCATACATCAATGTATATGCGTATATGTTAAGGTTGTCTCTACCGACAGTGGCTTTCACTCATTAAACACAATCAATGATCAAGTAGTAGAGAGAACATAATTGTGGAGTGAATCCCAAGCACTCATTCACTATATACAACAGTGTTTACATGTAATGCACATGTTGACACAAATAGGAGTTCTTTTCAAATATATGCTTTTGGGATGTCCTTTTTAAGTGGAACCCCCACTTCACCTTCACTCAAAAGCTAACAGTGCCCCTTTGTCCCCAATAATGGAGAGGCTTCAACACGACCCTAGCTCCTTGAGATGCCATTGCCCTCAAGCACAAGTTTTCTCTCTCTTTCTTTCTCTGCCACTGTAAAGAGGGATAGAAAGTGATAGAGAAAACCAGACAAGAAGACAAACATCAACCGTCCACTTCTCTTTTTATATTCTGCTTCTTTCTTCTTCTTTTTTTGGTTGATTTGCTTTGGTGATTTTTTTTTTTTTTGAAAAACAATCCCTTTCATTACTTTAAAAACATCTAATATTAATATGTACATGTAAAAGACAATAATGATACATGCAAACCAAGCTTTTCAGTGAAATAAGATATTCAATTTTTTAAGTTTTCAAATAAAAATATTTATATTTATATTTTCTTTATGAGATCTGAATAAACATTAATATTTTTTTAATAATTAACATGTTTAAATATGAACATCAAATTGGGAGAATCAAATAACATATTAGAAAAGATGATATACATAAATAAATAAATAAAAATTAGGGTACGTTGACAAAACTTCTAGGCTTTTCTTCCCTCTCATAGAAAGGGAATCCGAAAACTAATTTTTTTTCATAGGATTATTATCAATTATATAAGATGATATGATATAAGAAATATAAAAATATATAATTTTATGTAACATATGTTCATATATCTTTTGGAGTGAATACCGTGAAATACATGCTTTTAAATCATTCTAGATATTTTAACATCAAATAACATTTTTTTGATACAATTTCAAAGCAGATGTAAATATTTTTAGATAATTGAAATGCTTAATGCAAAGACATAACAATAGATGCAACCACTATATATAAGTAATTTTATACAATATATACTTTTCATACACATCAAACAATATTATATAAACAAATTTTATACAATACTGATTTGTGTATATACTATATAAAAATATGTATGTAAAATAATTGTATTTTGTATATAATATAAATGTATCACAAAAAAGACTACCATTTTCTCTCTCTAACCTAAACTGGAGCTGGGGGATTTTCTTGTATTTTTTAATTATGCTGGAGGTGGATATAAGAAAAATAAATAAATTAAAAATGATGATAATAATAATAATAATAAACATTATGAAATGGTGGGGCTTATAAAAGAAGTGTGTTGGTGGGAGGTGGGTTTCAATTCAAAAGCTTTTGAAATGCCAAAAGTGTGATATATGTGTATGTGGTGATGGTGATGGTGGTGGTGGTGGTGGTGAGTGGTGGCTGGTGTTCTTATTCTCTCCTCCACTAGATCAAATCCAAACTTTTCATAGAACTGTAGGTGGGGAAAGGGAAGGAAAAACTGTTCATCCCCTGTTCAACTGGAGAGGCCCCCATTTGCTTTGAGTGGATACTGGTTTTTGTCTGTTAAAACGCATGCGCATATCTATTCTTTTCTCAATGACAAAAGCCCTGTCTCCATCTTCATGTTGGTCTTTATATATATAAATGTTGGAAGTACTGTAGATTTCACTTGAAGAAAATCAATTCATTAAAAAAAGTGTTCTTTTAGTTTTAAGTCCATGTAAACATGTTTGTTTGGGGATCCCTCCCTTCTTCATATTTATTGTTAAGTTTTCAAATTCAACCATCTATTTGGTTTTAATCCCTTCTTTATATTTATTGTTAAGTTTTCAAATTCAACCGTCTATTTGGTTTTAATCTCTCCATCAAACGTCCGTCTATACACCGTTAGTTTGTGAAATGTGATTTTATTTTTAAGTCCCTAAACTATATTATTTAGTGAGCATTCCCTTCCTTCTTCATATTTCATTATAAGTCCCCAACTTCAAACATTTTGTAAGTATTTTGATATTTGAAACTTGTATACAAAATGTTTGGTGAGATATCTAAATCAAAACAGCATTTGCATTGTTAAGTGTTCAATGACAATTTCAATATTATTCAACACTACATATGCCAACCCAATCCGATATTGCATACTCTTATAGTCTTAGCTGTTTAATTAGGATTGATTACATAAGCAAATTTTGATAAAAAAAATTTAATTGAATTTTGATTTTTTCTTGGTTTAAAATTGTGAAATATTAAATTAGATGTTTTGAGTGTGTTTAGAATTTTAAATTTTAAATTTTAAATTCCATTAAAAAAAAATTAGATGAGTAGATTAGGAATTTTGACTATCCAATAGCCCCAAATATGCGGATATATTATGTAGGGACTAATAATAAGCATGTCAATCGGATAGATACATATCAAATATGTCAATATCCATATCCTAACTTTTGGATTGGAATATGAATATTAATTTTCAGATTTAGATCCCTTCAGATACGGATCAGAGACGGATATTTTTTGGATAACTGATATGTTTCAATATTAATATTAATTTAGATAATCAAGTGACATTTTAGAGAGATGAAAATTAAAATTCAGATTTTAAGGCTTATTCACTTTTCAGATATCATACATTCAAAATTTAATAGTATTATAATATATTATCATTATGATTAAACATAAATGATAGCAATATGGGCAATATATAATATAAATATATATATATTTATAATATATATCAGATACTAATATTTTTCAGATCGGATACATTGATATTCATATCCGTACTCCTGATCTTCGAATATTGGATATTTTTTATTTTTTTTAATACAGATTCAGATTGAATTCGAATATAAAAGCTTCAAATATCAAAATACTTACAAAATTATATAAACATTTTGTATAGGGACTAGTGAAGTGGAGGACTTAAAATCAAATATGAAGAAAGGAGTGACTGATTACTAAATAACATAATTTAGAAGAGATTAAAAATAAAAATCACATTTTATGAACTAATGGTATATGGACGGACGTTTGGCGGAGAGACTAAAAATAAAATACACAATTAAATTTGAGGACTTAAAAAAAATATAAATAAGGGAGGGATTGATTTTAAATAGGCTTGTTTATAGGGATTTGAAACTAAAAACCTCATTAAAAAATAACGACACATAGGGTGTGATATCATACTTTCTAGTGAACAGATTCTCTTTGTTGTTAGCTTGCTTGAGTAACTATCATCTGCACCATTAAATGTGATTTATATTTATCTAAAATTTTTTATTATATATTAACCCTCCATTTGTGTAGTAACATAGCATAGGATAAGACCTAGGCCCAACTATATCATTTAATATTGGAGCATTGATACATTGCAGTCACTTAGTATTCTAGAAGCGGTTTCTCAGTCACACTGCGCTCTCATAGTATTTGAAAATTTAAAAATTTATTATTTTAAATAAAAAACACTGGTGTTTCTAAAGTCATGTTTGGATCCGCGATGGAACAATTTCTATAGTAAAAATCTTACAAAACGTCATCTGCGTTTGTACTACCCATACTGCATCCACAAGCCAAATTATCTCACATATGAAAAACTCTGAAAACAATAATTATTTAACACACTTTATTTTTTTCAAAACCAATGTTTCCATAACGTATATTTCACTTTTTATAAATGTATATATTTTAATTTGTCAGTGTATATTTTTTTAAAAAAAAAACACAATGAGATCTATTGAAGGGATTACATGTAGGACTGGACATATCATTTTGTTTCCATAATTTTCTGCTAACAAAACCATTGCCGAACTTTATAAAAAAAAAAAAAATTTGCTTCACCTTTAAAGAGGCAGCATAAGTTCCACAAATAATTTGAATGGTGGGAGCTTCATTTCGACTATTTACCTGAATCTATTAAACTATTGTGATGTAAACTTGATTTTGTCATTTTGTCCATCCCACCATGTGCTCATCTCTGTGTGGAGGGCGGGTCTATCCCCACCATACACATAGTTAAACCCACCAATTAAAAAATTAAAAATTTTAAAAAAAATCCATATACACGATATTTTAAAATCAGTAATCTCAACGATCTATTCAACAGACACGTTCTTTGAAAATCACTTTCTCACCCATATATTTGACAGTCTCCCTATCGTAGGTTATAAAAAACAATCGACGATCTCTTCATCAATCCATGTATAAAAACTTTACTTACATTAACTATTTAGAATATTTGACAGTAGGTCTACCGACCTGGAATATATATGTTGACATTGATTTTGTTGAACAAATAACATGAAAAATGAACACTTTGACAATTTAGCATCACTATATATATTTTTTTAATCTAATTTTTTCATGAAAAACCAATAAATTCTCTTCATTTAGCCCCTTTTTTGTCCGAAAAATCAAAACCCACTTTTTAAGAAACCTTTTTTTTTCATAAATATCTTTCTATATGAGTAGAGTCACTATTTTGATTTCTTAGTTTTGGAGGGTCTCTCTATCACTTCCTATTTCACATTGGAAAATCAATTCACAGCTCCTCCTCAATCACTCACTAAATTAAAACACTTAGAAAAATCAAGTTTTCTGTCAAAAGAGGGAGGCCCATGATAAATAAATATAAGAAACCCCAATTTTGATATTCATAGTGAGAAAATTTAGGGGTTTTCTATTCCTCTAAAGGGGGGATTTTGGACTATTGGGGACGAGCCACCTCCCTTGCCCATTGTTCGATCTCTACACCCAATGGTCCAAAATTCTCTCTTTGGAGTATTTTACTTATTTGAGAGACGATTAAATGCATATCTTACAATGAATCTCAAAATTGGGGTTTCTTTTATTTATTTATTATAGGCCTCTCTTTTGACAGAAAGTTTGGTTTTTTTAGTGTTTTAATTTGGTGAGTGATTGAGGGGGAGCTGTGAATGAGTTTTTCGATGTGAAATGGGAAGTAATAAAGAGATCCTTCAAAATAAGGAAACTAAAACAGAGACCTTGCTCACATAGAAAGATATTTATGAAAGAAAAAAAATTCTTAATAAGTAGATTTTGATTTTTTAGATAAAAAAAGGCTTAAATGAAGAGAATTTATTGGCTTTTCATGAAAAATTGGACTAAAAAAATCGGAAAATAAAGTGATTGTGAATTGTCAAAGTGTTCATTTTTTATGTTATCCATTCGATAGATTTAATATCGACCTACACATCCCAAGACAATAGACTACCTATTGAATGTTCTAAACAGTAAATGACAATACAACTTTCAAAGTTTTTAAACAGGGATTGACATAACGATTGTCGATTGTTTTATATAATTAGCGTTCGACAGGAAGACTATCTAATCGATGAGATTAATGTTTTTCACAGAACCTATATATGAATTTCTTTTATTTTTTTATTGGTGAGTTCAACAATATGCATGGTTGGGGATAGACCCGCCCCTCTGTGGAAGAGGCCAAATTTAGACTTGGAAAAGTGTATTTTTCTCCGGTTTAAAAAGTTTTGGATTTTAGACCTAAGTGCATTATTGTGTAAAGTGGATTTTCTTTTTCAAGTGAAGAATAAAGGGATCTTCTATATAGCAAGATTTATTTTATTTTATTTTATTTTTATCATCATTTCAGCCCACATCCTAAGAATCTTGATCCACTCACATTAAAATGGCTGTCAAACCCAAGATGAAAATAAATAAATCAATAAAATATATTGCAAAGTTTCTAACTGGTTTTTGTGGTATTTTGATCGTCATATGGTAAGAACTTTATAGCTCATCAAGACTCTCGTATTTCCAACAAAAAAAAAAAAGACTCCCGTATAAAAAAAGGAAAATAAAATAAAATCAATAGAATACCAGGGTCGGCCCTAAGGCTATAATGGAGCTCTTGAATTCACACAATGATTAATATCAAGAAAAAAGTTTTGAATAAGTTGAAATTTAAGTATTATATTTTTACATAATTACCCTTAACCGGAAAAATTCTAATACAATAAATAATAAAAAAACATAAATATAATACATGTGTTTGAAAAAAAAAACAATAAATAAAAACAGAGAAAAAAATAAAATTGACACAGTAAGGTTTTTTTTGTAAATGAAAGATAAATAAGATTAAAAAAAATCCCAATAAATTAGGAGAACACTAGTTTTTTAGAAGAGAGTTAAAAAATAGATAAGTTAAAAAATTAAAAAAATAATATAAAAATTCCAAAAAGAAAAAGGGAATGAATTTTTTTTTTTTGGAGAGATTTGGGGTACTCCGCATGCCGCTGGTAAATGAACCAAGCCGCTCGGGCTTGGCTCGGTTTGAGCTCGTTATCGTTCGTTTAGATAAATGAGCGAGCTTGAACAAATTTTAAAGCTCGGTTAGGCTCGGGACCTTGATCGAGCTTCATTTTATGTTCAAATTCGACTCGTTTATGTTATTAAAACTTAGTTGAAGCTTGACTAAACTCATTTATAAAATCAGAATATTAAATTAATACAAAGTTATGCTCATTTAAGCTCATGAACTTGGCTCTTTTAGGCTAAAATTTTGTTTTCAATTCCTAAAAACCCTAAAATGAAGAAGGACGCAAGGCTCGTTAAGGCTCGTGAGCTCGGTTCGGCTCGGCTCGACCCGTTTATAAATGAGCCGAGCTTGAACATGTCAAAGCTCGGCTCGTTCGGCTCGTTTACCACCCCTACGCATGCCCCAGGTGACCGCCTTGGTCACCTATGCCCAGGGGACCATGTGGAATACTCCAATTAGGCTTTAACTGAGAAATCTATATTATTTAGATGGGTTGAGTAGAAATTAAAAGCAATGCTTATTGATCTATTTTATTCATTTATAAGGATATATGGATAATTATTAATTGCAGATTAGTTATTGGACCTTCCATAATGTATAAATTTCATGAATTTATATAACCACTTCAATTTTAAAAATGACGAATAAAAATATTTTTTGATTTACTGGGAGCCATAAGCCCCTATATGGGTAACGGAAGAGGAGAGGAATAGGAGATAATAAACCCAAAATGTTGTTTGCTATGCTAAAATATGTGAAAATAAACTGGTATCGATATTTTAAGTCATCTCTGAAATTGTGTTATTCAGCCCAATCTATTCAACTGGTATAAAAAAGGCACACATGTCAAATCACATGTTACCGACTCTTATAAATAAAATGACCCCTATGTTTGAATCAATTTTTCACATTGTATAAATTTTTATTTACATGTTATTTATCTTTTTATCTATAATTTATTCTTGATAAATCAAAAAATAAAAACTTCATTATTAAATTTTTTAATGAGAATAATTAAAAACGTAACAAACAGAAATTGACTTATTCCTTATCAAAGCTAGAAATTGACTACTGAAACAAATGCTAAAAATGAAATAAAACGCTGAATATATAAACCTCTTCTAACGTTCCCCATATAGTCATCCATAACCAATCCAGCTTTAATCTGAATAACCACTGAGGTTTTTCCATTCCCTATTCACAGATACAGCTGAACAATGAAACTGATTTTTTTAGTGATGCTCATCTATGGAGAAAAGTGAATTAGTGAGTGAGAGGGACTTGTAGCAATGATGCAAATTTTGTCATGTGTGGAGAGGGAAGAGTCTACTGCTAAAGACACTGTTCGAATAGGACAAAAAAGGCAAACAAGGCATACCAAACAATAACATCAATGGATTCTGTGTCTATTTTTGTTAGATTTGATATCTGGCCAGGGACGCAATCCTTGCTCACCACGGATAAATAAAATATATATAATGTTTTGTATCAAAGGTTTTAGTAAATTTTTTTGCATGATATTTGTAATACATTTTCTATTGGTGGAATTAATTAGGGTGCTTGTGATCCTCCATTTATTATTTTCTGGCATGATAATACATGTTTTGTAATACATGTTTTGTATCTGGCATGATATTAGTAAAATTAATTAGGTTCCTAAGGTGTTGAAAAATTATTTTAAGTCCTTTCAATCAGATATTATTCAAAAATACCAAAAATGTTCTTGTCTAATTATGCAAATGTTAATAATGTATTGAATAGTGCTAACAATGTACTTGAGATACTTAACAATGAATGTACTGAGGAGTGCTTACAGTATACTAAAACCATAACGCGGAGAGCATTCTATGTGAAGGTTAACAATGTATTTGAGATATTTAACAATGTACTGGGGAGTATAATAAAAATGTACTAAAATAATTGTGCGGGGCATTTTCGATATTTTTGGAAAGCAATTGGTTAGAGGGACCTAAAGATAATTTTTCACAACTTTAAGGACCTAAAAAAACTTAAAAATTTCAAGGATCTAAAAATAATAGACAGGCGACCACATGGACCTTTAATTAAGTTCCCTTTTTCTATTCACACAGAGATAAAAAATATTAAGTAATTGTTAATTATTAATGAGTTAAATTTGTATTTTAGAAAAAAAATTTTAAAAAAAATGCGAGGATGACAAGTTCATATAGAAAAAATATATGTAAATAATTGTTCATGACTAATGAGTTAAATTTTACATTACAATATAATTATTTTTTAAAACATACGAGGATATATTGTAATTGCACATGGACTCGACTTAATTAATTTTTGAGTTCGGATCCAGTCAAGTCTGATACCATCAGTATTGTTAGTATTGAATTGCACTAACAATTAATCAAACTACATAACCTATTAATCGAACTGCATAAAGAGTGACACTGTACTCAACAATTGACCGTGCAGTTCGATTCATAGGTTATTTATGTAACTCGATTAATTGGTAATGATACCCATATTTGACCAAATCTGAACTGTTAATTTACACACTTGAAAATAGTGTGGCGTGCACATGGGGTATCCATACGTGTTGGAGATTGAATTAAAATAGTTATATTAAAAGTTGGTTTAAAATAAACATTGCTGTGTGAACCCTACAACATGTTGTGTATCTTTGAATCAGAATCTCGTCATCCACCATATATGGCTGATCGTTCTAAAGACTTTTTGTGTCATGGGTTTAGAAACTAGGATAAGTAAGGATAAGTACGTTCATAAATTGGGAATCTGAGCCATAGTTCAATAGTTGACTATAAAATTTACAATAAAGATTTCAAACCATGATGCTTAACTAACCCCGTTTGGTAATACAGCTTTTAGTCTAAAAATATTGCTTTTTAAAAAACGCAGAAAATGCGTTTTTCAGGAATCAAAATCTGTTTATTCAAAATTTTATTTTTCAAATGTGTTTTCAAACGGAAGACAAAAAAAAAGGTTATTCCATTTGGAAACACAAAAAAAATATGATAAGAATTATAGTTGACTCCATAAGATCACATCCTAGCTAGATTATGTTGGGATTTCAATAAAACCCCAAAACCCTAAGCCCCCGTTTGTATACAGAATAAGACTTATTCTTGGGTATATAGTTATTCTGGCATAAGTGAGAATAAATAAAGATAAAGTGATTTTATGTTTGGTTGTGTTTTCAATTATTCTCGTTAGGAAACGTAAGAATAAAATTTTGGTTGTTTGGGTAAAATATTAATAAAATTTGGATAAAGATTTATAAAAAGTGAAAAAATAATGATAGTTGATTTGACATATAATTTATTAGAGTTGATGACAGTTAATTTGATAGTGGGCTCGCATATTTATTGGGTAGAATAACCTGAAATAACTTTAATTTCATGGGTTGGTTGGAATCCATATACCATTTTCTACAATTTATTCTGCATAAGATATCCCAGGGTATACCAGACATCCAAACAAGAAAAAAGGGGCAATTCTACCTAATTCTCAGTTATTCCAGGGATTATTCTCAAAACAAACAGGGGCTAAAAATTTCATGTGGATTGAAGAATAAAAGAGAAGTATATGGTTGTTTTTTTTTTATATCGGAGAGACCCTCCGTGGTTGACCTTACGGTCATGTTGGTAGGTCTTCCGCCCCCAAATCCCTCTCTCCTTTTGTCTTCTCTCAGACAATGATAATGATTATGAGAACGAGAAATTAGGGTTTGGAGTGAGACTTCAACAATTTATATAGATAATTTAATTTCGCATGTGTCCATATTAATGACAAAACTTACATATGGATACTCACTTTAATGCACGTGTAGTTAAATGTGCATGATAATGAGATTAATGTGGGCTCACCTTAATGAAATTAAATCACAACTTATAAATAGTGAGTGGCGGAGTCAGGAATTTACTCAAGGAGGGCGACCTTCAATTACAGTCTTTACATTTTTCCAAAAACTTAAAATTACAAGGGGTATACCCAAAAAAAAAAACTACTTACACTCTTTACAATAATTCAAGGACAAAAAGTAAATTCATTGAAATTTATTTAGAGCTAGTTTGGCAAGATGTTAAGGTTTTGATGATAAATTATCATAATTTTGGGATAAAAAAGTGGGGATAAATGATATTATAGCCTTTAGGTAGAACAAAATATCCTCATTTTGTTCCCTAGTGGCCATAGCACAACAGTTCAGGGCTTACCTGTGTTAATGGTAGATCTTAGGTTTGAGTCTTAGAGCTGACTTACCCACCTGTTTGTTTGCGATTATTCGAAAGAATTTTACGTGAGATCGGAGAAAACAGGCGGAGGTAGCCTTCTCAGCTTGATCGTAAAGTCAGCTATGGGAGGTCCCTTCAATCCGATATCCAAAAAAAAAATTATCACTTTCATTTCAAAATTGGGACAATTGTCCACAATTTATCCCATTTATTTTTTATACCAAACATTGATGAGCTGTCCTTCCACTCATTTATCCTCATAATTACCTATTATTCCACAACTTATCCCTTTGCCTATAGTTTTAACAAATCTATATAATATAAAGATTCATGAAGTACAAAAGAGGATCAAACCCTAGGATTGCAAGGCATATACAAAAAAAAAAGAGGCTAATTACAACCTTACAATAATTAAATTGGAATTATATATAAGTAAAATTTGAGAACCTGTAATTGAGTTTCCAAGTAATTTTTTTAGATTAAAAACCACTTTTCACAATCCAAATTTGGTTTTCAACCAAAATGTTTGGGCTGATGAATGTAGAACATAATGTGAATATGTAATTGGGGCGGTGTTGAGTGGGGACGGAGAGGAGTTGGGTGCATTGGATCGGACGATTGAATCTGGAGCACCATTGACAGAATATTTGGTGGACAGTGGACTCATTTGAAATTGATGATATTTTGGTATTATTTTGATATTTTTAAATATTCATGACGGTGTTTAAGTATTTTGGGTATATATTCAATTAAAAAAAATTAAATGGGGGCCACTCACCCCAATGCGGTTCCGCCCTTGTACATAGTTCTAATTAACATCATTCATTATTTATATGACGGTCAACAACGTCTAACAATGATGTCTACCGTTTCAGAAAAACAATGCATAATAATATGGATCGATCTGAAAGAAATTTCTATAAAGTTATTCTTAGAATAGATTTATCCTTTATTTATATTGAAAAAACAAATTGTCTAAATTCATAATAAAATTTGTAGTACTTAACAATAAAAAAATGAACAAATCATGTGTTTAACCAACCAGGTTTTTATATCTGTTATGAATTTTCGTTTGCCTATCATTTTCACCAAACTGAACTGAACAGTATATATATCTTATGGATTGACAGTTGACAGACATGGTTAATTACCGTGATATATGCATATAAGTTCATGGTCTAATAACCAATATTTATCCATTAATAATTAGTGTATTCATTTTGTCTTGTATAAAAATAGATACTCTAATTAATGAAAAAAATTACATAACTATAAGAGGAAACAAAGCCCCACCTTAAAAGGAGCAGGTCCTGAGAAAGGTACAACTAATACATGGAAGCCTCCAAACCTCATGAGATGCTAAAAAAGTAACAATAGAAAAAAAGAAAAAAAAAGGTATAAATAAATACAATGAAACAATGACAAACATATCAGTCGAGCTGGCATTGCCAAGAAGAAAACACCTTTTACACGTCCACATCGACTCGCGGTCCACGACCTATCCTCCCTTATCTAGACAAAGCTAAGTACATTTTTCTTTTTCTTTTTTTAAGATAAATTGTAAAAAAAAATTTATAGCATGTTAAACCACTCTCATGTTTTTTTTTAAAGGGGAAAATTCAAATAATCACATGTAAACCGCATGAAATTCATATAATCCTCTAACTTTTCATAAAGTCTATATAACTATCTGAAAATACTTATGTAAAGTTAAATTTTTGTTAATAGATGAAAAATATTTCAGTCGAAACAAAATTTTATCAATTGATTAATTGAGAGTCATCATCGTCATCTCTTCACGGATCGATCTTCACTAAGACTTGAACGAGCTTGAATTCGGCCAAATTGAGAAGAAGGGAAAATCATCCTCCCACGGCATATTTCCATTATACAATCATAACTAAATGTAACATTACTTGAAATAAATTATTACTCAATGAAATTGATAATCATATCTTGTTGATGTTGATAAATTATCAAAGCATGTAAATCCATACCAACAAATTTCTATGATCACTCTATTCTTAAGGGTGTGTGTATATATATATATAGGGACGTGATTACGTGCGGCGAACGGCAGGTGCGGCAGCGATCACGGGCCGTCGATCACGGGTCCATCGCATCGGACGGTCGGATGCGATTCACGTCGACCGTTGGATGCGATGGACCTGCGATCGGACGGCCCACGTCGCGGCCGCACCTGCCGTTCGCCGCACCTAATCATTTATATATATATATATATATATATATATATATATATATATATATATATATATATATATATATATATATATATAGGGGACCGATTACGTGCGGTGTGCGGCGGGTGCGGCGGGTGCGACGTCGATCACGGGTTCATCGCATCGGACGGTCGGGTGCGATTCACGTCGACCATTGGATGCGATGGACCCGCGATCGAATGACCCACGTCGCGGCCGCACCCGCCGCACGCCGCACGTAATCGCCCCCGTATATATATATATATATATATATATATATAGGCAGCTGATAAGCTGCGCGACGTGGGCGACGACATTTACGTGCGCGACGCGAGGTGGACCGTCCGATTCAATTTCCACCGATTGGACGAGCGGATTAAAAAAAAAACCAAGCATGCTTGTATGAACGGTGATGGACGGTGAGATTCAAATAAAAAAAAATCGTACCACTGTCTCTCTCCATGGCATTTAATGCATTTAACCCAACCTAAGTACCCAACCCACTCTGTGTCTCTCCCCCTCAAATTCACAAAAATAAAAAATAACTCCATATTGGTTTTCTATTTGTATACTTATGTCCTGTATACACATCAACCTTTTTTTTTACACATCAACACCGCATGTATGATATTAAAATTCACTATTTTGTATTAAACGAAGCCAAAAAAATCAATAACACACTTTTTTTTGCTATACCTCATTCCTCATACCATGAGGATACAGTAACTCCAAACAACTAAAACCAGTGGCGGAGTTAAATTTTTTATAAAATTACATTTTTTTTAAAAGTTATATCATTATGTTTTTTTTAAATTTAAATAGCACATATTAAAAAATATAATAAAGACATCATATAAAACATGTCACTAAATAATTCTAAAATATAATTATCAAATTTTAAAATAATATGTCAAATTTTATTTCGATGATTTATCTAAAAAAATGTCAAAACATGAATCTAATAAGCAATACATGCATTTAAATTTGATATTGACGATGTTTCATATTCTGAAAAAATTGAGTGTTGGGGGTGTTGTTGTTTAAGGAATGGTCATTGTTATACAGTATTTTTACAGTCCATAATACAGTCCTATATACTTCATTAGAAATTTAGTTAAACATATACCTCGTTAGACGATATATATACATCATTAAATATTTTTTTAATTATACTTACTCAATATGAGTTCATTTAACTCGAAATGGAGCGATATAACTCATTCAATAATATTTACTATTTTAAAAAAATAAAAACATGTGTGGTTTTATAAAATATAATTTTATAAAAAATTTAACTCTACCACTGGTTTTAGTGGTTTGGAGTTACTGTATCCCCATGGAATGAGGAATGAGGTATAGCAAAAAAAGTGTGCTATTAATTTTTTTGGCTTTGTTTAATACAAAATAGTGAATTTTAATATCATACATGCGGTGTTGATGTGTAAAAAAAAAGGTTGATGTGTATACAGGACATAAGTAAACAAATAGAAAACTCATATGGAGTTTTTTTTTTATTTTCGTGAATTTGAGGGGGAGAGACACAAAGAGTGGGTTGGGTACTTAGGTTGGGTTAAATGCATTAAATGCTATGGAGAGACACAGAGAGTGGTACGAATTTTTTCTTTTTTTTTGTTTGAATCTCACCGTCCATCACCGTTCATACAAGCATACTTGGTTTTGTTTTTTTTTTTTAATCCGCTCGTTCAATCGGTGGAAATTGAATCGGACGGTCCATCTTGCGTCGCGCACGTAAATGCCGTCGCCCACGTCGCGCAGCTTATCAGCTGCCTATATATATATATATATATATATATATATATATATATATATATATATATATATATATATAGTAAAGCGATAATATGCGGTCGTGCGGTCACGATCGCGGGCCGTCCGATCGCGGGTCCATCGCATTCAACGGTCGACGTGATTCGCACCCGACCGTCCTATGCGATGGACCCGTGATCGACGACCGCACGACCGCATGTAATCGGAAGTCTATATATATATATATATATAATCGGAAGTCTATATATATATATATATATATATATATATGTAATCGGAAGTCTATATATATATATATATATATATATATATATATATATATATATATATATATATATATATATATATATATATATATATACGCGACCGATGAGGTGCGGTCGTGCGGTCGTGCGGTCGCGGTCGTGGGCCGTCCGATCGCGGGTCCATCGCATCCAACGGTCGACGTGATTCGCACCCAACCGTCCGATGCGATGGACCCGTGATCGACGGCCCGTGATCGCGGACGCACCGACCGCACGACCGCACGTAATCACTTCCCTATATATATATATATATATATATATATATATATATATATATATATATATATATATATATATATAGTCGAGCGATTCAGTGCGGGAATGCGGGAAACGACGTCGATCGTTCGATCGCGGGTCCATCGCATCCAACGGTCGAGATGAATCGCACCCGACCGTCCGGTGCGATGGACCCGTGATCGACGGCCCGTGATCGCTTCCCGCACGACCGCATTCCCGTACTGAATCGGCTCCCTATATATATATATATATATATATATATATATATATATATATGGCATTAAAAGTTTTTCAAATGCAAGATTCAAGGTGCATTAAAAGTTTTTCAAATGCAAGATTCAAGGTGGAAAAAGTTTGATGAGGTTCAAATATTAACTTTGAATTGTAGCACGACTAAGGGTGCATTTGGTTGCAAGATTGCAAAACTGATTTTGCAGGAATCTGGGTTTTAAAATTGATTATGTAGGAAGATCACCTCCATAACTTTTGAAAATCGCAGCTTTTGTCTGAAATCTGTGTGCAGAAAGTTGCTACAGTAAAATTGTTTGGTTGCACGATTGTAAAAACATCTACCTAAATCACAAAAGTTGTGCAATCACAACACAACTAAACGCACCCTAAGTTAAAAACTTAAGTTAAAAATGTTTTAAGCCAACAAGCACTATACAAGGAAACTTAAACAAAAGAAGGAAAAAAATCTAAGGGGATGACTAATGATTGTGAAAATATACCTTAAAGCATGTAGCACAATATGCCCATGTCTTGAGAAAGAGATCATGACAATGTCATTAACTAGAATTCAATGGTAGGATATTGGTTATGTAATGCCTCAAAACCTATAACTACATTGTTAGGTATAAAATTTGGTGCATTGTTTGATGGACCTAGAAATTCAATTATTCATCCATATTATTTGATTGTTGGTCTTTCGAGTCAGGTTTATATCGGTTCTCGGGTCGGATCGGGTCGACCTATTAACAAGCCCAGACCATATAAAGAGAGGTTAATAAACTTCTTAAGGACCTACAATAACTTTATTTTTTTCTTTTTTTTAATAGAGTCTAGTGTATTATAAATAGTTCTTCATTATTTTGATTTTTAAATGTTTTATGAGGAAACATTTGGACGGTTTGGATTATTATGTTTTTACGTAAAGTCAAAATGTTGTAAAAATATTTCAAATATTTAAAATTTTAAATGATTATTTAATATTTAGTTATAGATGTTTGGTTAAATCATGAGTGTTAGGTTAAATTATAAATAAAAAAAATCACATAATATTTGAGTTAGGCCAATTTGGTCCAACATATCCATTGGATCGGATCGGGATAGACCCACACCCAACCCCTTTTGATTATCAGATCTTTTAGATCAGATATTTACGCATTTTTTTATCAGATTGGGTTCGGGTCGCCCTCGTGATCCATTGACAGGTCTACTACCTATGAGGTGGTAAAATACACTTTTCATCCCCCCCCCCCCTCCTATATCATCATTTTCATTCAAAACCAATACATCCTCACAACACCGAGCAGTGAGGAAGATTGAACGATGATGGAGATCAAGTGATGAATGAGATTGGTCGACAAAGGACACCAAACGACAAGGGAGACCGGGAGAAATACATGTGGGTTTAACTAGTAAAAAGAGGCAAGGATGTGTAAAAAAAAATCATTTAAGAGTTTAAATTGTTAGGATTATGTCTCGATCCAGTGTATCAACATCGGATGGTCTCAATGAAATCAAATTAGGGTGATCACCTAATTGGTAGATTAATTAAATTTAATCTTAATTAAGATATAAAATGAATCTCCTAAAATCAGGGAAACAAATTTGTTTGTTAGGAGATTACTTAGAGAGAAAATTATTTATTCATATAAATATCATATTAGGGTTTCACGGTAAAAATTAGCTTGACATAAAATGTAGAGATTCATAAGAGAGAGATTGAGAGTGTTCAAAGAAGGGTAACTCCATGAGAATTTGTAATGTCTTTTTGTATCTCAACTATTATAGTGAATCCTCTATTTTTCACCCCCCCCGGTGGATATAGGCCTAGGGCGAACTACGTTATTTTTATGTTCTTCGTGTGATGGTGTTCCATTCTTGTGTATAATTTCATCTTTTATTGATGGCTTCCACGTACCCATTTCTCAACATGAATATGTGGAGCGTCTAAACTAGAAATTCATTACATGAGTGACGTGGGTGTGCATATAGATACAATGGGGGAAAATAGAGTCACCCATGACCATATCCTTTGATTGATACACACCTAAGGTTTTGTTGCACTTTCTAATTTAACTGCATAAACTGTCCTCAAATCTCTTAATCCCCTGTTTGGATACAGAATATGACTTATTCTTGGATATACAGTTATTCTGGCATAAGTGAGTATAAATAATAATAAATTGATTTGTGTTTGGTTGTGTTTTGAATTATTCTAATTGGTAAACGTAAGAATACATGTTTTGTTATTTGAGTAAAATATGAATAAAATATAGATAAGGATTTATAAAAGGTAAAAAAGTAATGATAGTTGATTTATAAGAGGTGGTGACAGTTGATTTGACAGTGGGCCCATATATTCTTTGGATAGAATAACTTAGGATAACTTATATTCTATGGGTTGATTGGAATCCATATACCACTTTATACCAATTTATTATGATATACTTTATCTGGGATTATCTGGGCTTTTCAAACACAACAAAATTTTTATCTGGGATTTATGCTCATTCCAAACATGGACTTAATCAACACTCAAAAAACCCAAAGCCACTGAAAACACCATTTTCATCTCTTTTTTATTGCACCAAAAAATGATATGTCCAACTCTATGCATCACCATTTCAATCCACACCGATACTTTTTAATAAAAGTCACACTCTCCTATTAAAATACGTATTGTTATATAAAATAATGTATATAAGATACACTAGTACTTTTTTATTTTCTAAAAAAAAATATTTTTTTTAAATTTATACACTAGAGTTTATGAGCGCTATTCACAGAAAATGATATCTACCGTCAACAACGATCCAAAAATGAATATGATACGATAATATACAATATTTTGATAGTAAAAAAAACAAGAAAATGATACGTAACATCAACAAAGACCCAAAAAAATAACATAAATAAATAAAAAGAAACACAAGAATCTGGACCCACAACACCACCACTTCCTCTCCCACAAAAAAAAAAAAAAAAAAAAAAACCAAACCCTCAAAACTTCCTCCCCTGACCACCAATAAAAATCCCTCCCTCCCCCTCTCAACTCATAATATTTTTTCAAATCCCCAACCCTCCCAACCCAATTAAAAATAACAAAAACCAACAATCCAAAACCTTATTATAACAACCATTATTATTCAATTCTTCCTTCCCCCAACTTCCCTGTAAAAGCTTATAAAAAAAAAGCTACTTACGATGCCGACGCCTGTCAGCGTGGCTCGGCAGTGCCTCGCCGCCGACTCCGCCCGCGCCCTCGACGACGCCGTCTCCGCCGCCCGCCGCCGCTCCCACTCCCAGACGACCTCCCTCCACGTCGTCTATCCCCTCCTCTCCTCCTCCTCCTCCTCTTCCACCCTCCTCCGCGACGCCCTCTCCCGCACCCCCTCCCCCTCCTACTCCCCCCGCCTCCACTTGAAGGCCCTCGACCTCTGCTTCTCCGTCGCCCTCGACCGCCTCCCCTCCTCCTCCTCCAACAACTCCTCCACCACCACCACCGACGACCCCTCCTCCTCCTCCTCCCCCCCTCCCGTCTCCAACTCTCTCATGGCCGCCATCAAACGCTCCCAGGCCAACCAGCGCCGCCACCCCGACCCCTTCCACCACCACCACTTCCTCCTCCCCCCTCCCCCCTCCCCCACCTCCTCCTCTTCTTCTTCCTCCTCTTCCCTCTCCGGCGTCAGAGTCGAGCTCCAGCAGCTCGTCCTCTCCATCCTCGACGACCCCGTCATCAGCCGCGTCTTCTCCGAGGCCGGATTCCGCAGCTGCGACATCAAGTACGCCATCCTCCGCCCTCCCCCACCGCTCCCCCGCCGGCGTTGCTCACGCTCAGATCCGGCGCCGGCGGAGCCGCCGGAGGACGGATCCCCCCGATCTTCCTATGTAATCTCACCGACGCGGCCGGCGCGCTCGAGGCCGACGGGAACTGCAGGCGGATCGGGGAGGCGCTCGTCGGCGGCCGGGGGCCTGTCCTCGTTGGGGTGTGCGCGGCGGACTCCGCAAGGGACTTCGCGGGTTGCGTCGGGAGGCGGAGGTGGGACTTGCTGCCGCCAGCGCTCGCGGGGGTCGAGTTCGTCGACGTCTCGGAATCCGTGATGGGAGACGGCGGCGGCGGGGGTGATGTGAGGATCGAAGAGGCGGAAGGGTTGTTGGAGGGTGGAGGGGGACCGGGGGTGGTCGTGTGCGTCGGGGACCTGAAGGGATTCCTCCACGAGGGGGAGGAGGCGGCGGCGGGGGCGGCTGCGGAGCACGTTGTGGCGGGAGTGACGGGGATGTTGGGGAGGCACCGGGGGAGGGTGTGGTTGATGGGGCACGTAGCGAGTTACGAGACGTATATGAAGTTCTTGTCGAGGTTCCCTTCGGTGAACAAGGATTGGGACCTTCAGCTTCTGCCCATCACTTCTCTACGCCCCGCCGCGGGCGGGTTGTACCCAAGACTCCACAGGTCTGTTGTTTATTTGTGTGGTTTCAATTGTATTGATGGATCTTTTGAGACTGACATTCTTGTCTTAATTTGTTTCATATTTTATTTCTGGTTCTTTTGGCCTTGCTATATCTAAGTGAATCTCACAAGCAGGAATTTTTTTATATTTTGAAAGGTGTGAGGTTTTGTTTTTTGCAGTAGTTTACTTGCTTCTGTATCTTTTGCACATGGAAATGTCTATTAGATTCACATGGTGTTTTGAAGGCATGCTGGAAAGTGGTTTTACTTGTTAATCTATTTTATTTTGTTGAGGATGTGGATAGCATGCAGAGAAGCTACTATAAACCATGGGGGAACCTGGAAATCTTCTCACACATCAGTTGATGATGATAATAATGTGAAATTGCTGGATGATCTTGTTGCTTAGCTTGGATAAGATGAAACTTGTGCTGGCTGCGCTTATTCAGTTTTGTCATGTTTTTCTTTTTGTTTGTGAATTCTGCTGTTGGTATTATGATTCTCTGTTTATGTGACCTGGAATCATTGTATAAGAACTTTTCAATGACCCTGTTGGGCATTTTCACTGCCACAGGGCACTTTTTTCCTTGTTTTCTATAGATAGATTGAAAAAAAAATTAAAAAAATTGTTTTAATCACTTCAAGTAGATCTTTCTTGAGGAGGAAACAGGACTATTATTTCTAATCGAGTCTGTTAATCTAACATGTTCTTTTGTAATTTCTTTGAACTTAAAAGAGACAAAAAAATTTGATTCGATCATGCAAGTGTTCTGAGAATCAGGACTGGCCTGCTGAATTCAAGAATTTTCGTTAGTTTTACTTCAGAATTTTATTATTATTATTTTTTTCAGACCACTCTGAATAAAGATCGCGAAGCATGCTATATCATACACAAGCACAATCTACAAGACATATATTGCTGTGAAACCCTCATTTTTTGGATTGTTGTAGATGTATTAAGCTTCAAGTTTCACTTGTTGATTGATTGATTTTTTCGTTCCATTTCATGATTATTGGTGATTTTTAACCGCGGCTTTTGAAATTGTTTAATGAATCTTTTTTCACATTAATTTGTTTTTTTCCTTTTTAATATATAGTTTTTTAACTTTTCCTTCTCTAATTCTATTAACTTATATCATTGTGTGGTTTTGCAATTTGCACATGACAAAGAAGAGATTGTTGTGTACTAATTTTGTCATGAACTGACATAGTATCTTTTGATGCCTATGCAATGGAAGATGATGCTCAAGTACACAATACTGCACGATTTTTGTCTGGAACTGTGTATAGGGTGATTCTCACACTATATTCTCCACATATTGGTTCCCTTCTATATGCACATTTTACTTTATTTTTCAGAGCTTCATGAAATTTATATTGGTACACTCTTAAACTTGAGCCAGATACTTCCCTGATATTTTGGTCAAGATCCAAAGTTGTTACTAATGATCATTTTGAATCTTTTGATAGTCTATACCCCCCCCCCCCCCCCCAAAAAAAAAAAAAAAAAAAACCAAGTATAACGGTACACCCTTAAATTTGAGCCAAGATACTTCCCTAATAACAACCTAGTATATCTTAGATTTTATAGAACTATAATCATATATATGCAAATTCATTCCAGTATATCCTTTGATCAATCCTTTGTGATATTCTGCTGATTTTAATGTGAGAGGATGGATAAGCTTAAATATCCAATTTGACTACAGAAAATGAACCAAAATCTAAATTTGATGTCATCCACTGAGAGGTCCAGGTCAACCGGTACCTAAATTGCATCCTTCTGGGACATTGAACAGATCATTCTTCCCCATACATTATTGACTAGCCAATACTAGAAAGGAGAAACACGGGATTTACTGGATCATGTAAAAGATTGGTTCAATATGATTTGAACATGATCATGGAAATACAACTAGGCAGATCAAGAAAGAGGACTAGCCATGGAGATTGACTGAATGGGGGAATTATCAATGATGGGATGATGCAAGTTGAGAGAAGTTCCTAATGTTGCTGCTTGGCTCTCTGTGCATGCAATTAAATTTAAATACATGCAAGCATGTAGAATTTGTGGTTACAGGACCACAAAGTGGAACAGTTTGAATTTGTTAATAGTAGCTACATGTGCATGGACCAAATGAATTTCATCATGTTATTTCTGCTCATTTCTCTGTATTGGCTTTTTAATAATTCCCTTGAATGTCTGGCTGTTTCCTTTTTAAGCCTGACATTTAAACATCATCTCAATGTAACATTCTAGTGTTTGTTGGACAAAATTTTTTTGTATGAGCTCCACAATCATGTTATTATATTTGTGTATATTATTAAATTTCATGAGAGGCTGCATTTCGGGCTACTCAATCTTTTTGTAACAGTCATTTTTTGCTATCTTGATTAGACAACTAATGAAAAATATTGTTAGGCTTTGAAGTCTGTGGCATCGCTATCATATCAGCATGGTAGCAAGAACAATACTGACTGATATATCAGTTGTATTCTGTTTTTCTATCCAAGAAACTAGTGTTGGTTGGTTTATCTCATTTGACCAGATAGATAGATCTGCTGAAAATCTTGTTTTTTGGCTGATATCTCGAAGTCCAATATCTAACAAAGACAATATACATTTGAAATGTAGTAACATGTAACAAGGGCCATGTCAACCTATAAAGCCTGATATCTTGACCACTAGATCTGAACATTAAAGTATTGTAGCATCTTATTTTTCACATCCCAGCCTATGCCTTGACAATTAATAACTCAAGCCAAGTATCAGCTGAGATGGCAACCATGAATATGGATATTAGTTTTCCTGTTCGGATTTTTTTTTACGAATCACTTCACATTAGCATTTCTTTCTTATTTGACCATGTCCTTTATCTGAAAATCTTTACCTTCTCTGCAAATCACACCTCACAAATTTTTTGTTATTTGCTTACAGCTTGACTGAGTCATTTGCACCATTTGGGGGCTTCTCTGCAGCAGCACCTGAAATGAATAATCATTTGATTGGTACTCATCATTCTGTATTTCGTTGCTTCCTTTGCAATGAGAAATATGAGCAAGAAGCTGCTGCTTTATTGAAGGGATGTAATTCAATCGCTAATCAGAACTATATGAGCTATCCCTCGTATCTTCAAGGGGTGGAGGCAGTCGGCACATGCAATGGATTGGATGTTGAAAAGGTGTGTTTTTGTTGAATTTATGTATATATTCTTCATTTCAACTAAAATTACTGAAACTGAGTAGTAGAGTTAAGGATGTTGTCAGCTTGCATATATTTTTGATGTTGCATTGTATGTGTTGACTGGGAAAAACTCACATATGAGAAGACCCCATTTTCCCTAATGAATGGATTCCTCTTTCATCCAATATGGATGCAGAATCTCGTTTGACTGGATGTATGTGGCCCATCTATGTCATTACACAATATATGGAGTATATTGAGAGTCAGCAAATGTCTGTCTAGAAGATATTGCAATGCTGACCATAGTAATTTACACTTGATGTGATGGGTAGGATGAAGAAACCATTTTTTATGAAAGAATCTTGTAAGCATCTGATGGTAGATTTTGGTCAACTTTGATCAGCATTGAAGTTTATACTTTCTTTATTATGCCTAGTTTATGAAATTCCATTGCCATGTGTTTTGTAAAAATCCTCTTCAATCTCTTCAGTGCAGGCCAAAGAGGATGGAGCAATATTAAACGCTAAACTTCTGAGTCTGCAAAAGAAGTGGAATGATATATGCCAGCATCTTCACCGTAACAACCCTATGCTTGGTGCCGATGCATACCGAGTGGGAGTTGAAGTTTCTCCCCGAATTGTCTGTCTTCCAATTGTTGTGGACAAAGGGAGGACCTCCGATCAAATGAACAATAATTGCAATACATCCCCAAACCAAATTGGGTGTGGAAATTTATACCACCCCTCAGCTGTGGATTTGCAGAAGAATTCTTCAGATCAAGACCTGTCATTATCAGTGGACTATGATTCCAACAAGGGGGAGCTTTTGTCTAAACCACAGGGGGAACTTTCAAAAAGTGAACATATGCAAGCAAGTGGAAAATCTCACTCATCCTCTCTATCCGCTGCAAGCATGCCCGATGATCACACATCACAATGTTCCCTAGCTTCTGTGTCAACGGATTTGGTATTGGGTACTGTTCCTGCACCACCTTTGAAGGCTGAGAAAAAACAAACTCTGGAATCCCAAAAAGAGCGACTGGAATTTTCCGTTTGCTCGCCATCCATTGTCAGTGTGCGATGCGGAAATACCTCGATGGCTCTAAATCAATCTTTCTCAAAGGTAGTTTATTCTAATCCTGTCGTGGCTAATATGTATTCACCTACATGGACACCCCCAAATTTGAAGGGTACAAGTGCCCCTGTGGATAAGCAAGTTACTGGTTCTGCTGATATGTATGACAAGTTTAATTCCAGTGATTTTAAAGAACTATGCAAGAGCCTCATGGAAAAGGTTGGCCGGCAAGAGGAGGCTATATGTGCTATTAGCCAGACTGTAGTCCGTTGCAGAACAGGAAAGGAAAGGCGTATTGGAGCAAGCATGAAGGGTGATGTGTGGCTTAGTTTTCTTGGTCCTGACAGAGTAGGAAAAAAGAAGATAGCTGTAGCTCTTGCTGAATTAATTTTTGGCAGCAAAGAAAATTTCATCTGCGTGGACTTCAGTCTCCAAGAAGGGCTTGCATGCTCGAATAAAATATTTGACCGTCAAGGGATGAATGGGTACGATGAAAAATTCAGAGGGAAGACGGTTGTTGATCATATTGCTAGTGAGATAAACAGGAAACCACTGTCAGTTGTCTTCCTTGAAAATGTTGACAAGGCTGATTTGTTGGTCCAGAATAGCTTATCTCAGGCCATCAGAACGGGTAAGATCTCGGACTCCCATGGAAGAGAAATCAGCGTCAACAATGCGATGTTCATTGCAACAGCAAGGGAAATTAAAAGTAAAGCTTCTCTACCAAGGAATGAATGTGTTACTTTCTCTGAGGAACGCATTCTGGAAGCGCGGGAATGGCAAATGCAGATTTTAGTTGGAAGCAGTTCTGAGGCCAGGTGCAGTGGTTCAAATGTAAAAGTTACTTCAGTAACCAAACCTGCATTCTTGAACAAAAGGAAACTGAACCGCACTTATGATCACAAAGAGCAATGTGGATCATTGGAGACGTCCAAGCGAGCTCACAAGGCATCAAATGTTTGCCTTGATTTGAATCTGCCAGTAGAAGAGATGGAAATGAATGATGCAGATTTTAGCAACGATGACACTGACTGCTCCTCCGACAGTTCTGAGGCTTGGCTGGAAGAGTTCTTTGATTTGGTTGATGAAACTGTGGTCTTCAGTCCTTTCAATTTTGATGCCCTTGCAAATAAATTGTTGATGAAAATCAGTGATTGCTTTCGAAGTGCAGTTGGATCTCAGGGAATGCTGGAGATCGACTCGAAAGTTATGGATCACATCTTAGCAGCCACTTGGTTATCGGATGATACAGGAGCTTCAGATAACTGGGTTAAGCAAGTTCTTGTTAGGAGCTTCTCAGAGGCTCAACAGAGGTATAACATCTCGGCCCACACTGTCCTGAAGCTTGTCCATCATGAGGACGCATCTATGGAAGAGCAAGCGCTTGGCATCCATCTTCCTGCAAGAATTACATTGAATTGATAAGTCCAATAATATCATGTAATTATATGTAGAATGTAGTATATAGTGTGTATAAATGATTGTAGTTCTGTTAGTCCCATATTATTTTTCTCTTTTGGGTTTTACCAGGTTATGCCTGTCAATCCTATTTATTTCTGCTGTTATGGTCTTCATATCATTTCTGAGCGAGTTGAATCATAAGGGTTGAGTTTAGTTTCTATTGTAGATATTGTTTAGTTATCCCATTATTAAAAAGCATTTGATCTTTTGTTGCAACTTTTGCTGTATAGTGACAGTTTTACTTGAGAATTAATCAATTGTTTTGTTTGGAATGTATTTGAAAGGTATGGATAATTTAAATTTGAATCAAGCTTTCTTCCATTGCAGAGGCTTCCCTTTGCATGTGAATATTATGTCCATACTCACAAGATTAGTTTTTCCCATTAAAAAATGATATGTTCAGTGCCAGCCTGTGTAGCCTCTCGCTCATTAAAATACGTATTGTTATAAAAATAAAGTATATACTATAATATACTACTGTATTTTTCTTTTAAAAAAAAATTCACACACTTTGATAATACAGTATTCATTGCGATAGCTTATATTGCACTATCGTAGTTTATACACAATCGGGGGATCACTTTTAAATTGCAGACGGGGTTGCAAAAACAGGCTGAGTGTATCAGTGCTCTTTTACACTTTAGCGCTCTTTCACATAAAGTGTATAAGGTAATAAGAAATTTTGGGGTTTTTATATGTACCCTTAGAGAATCCAACCCCTGTTGAATACCTGAGTACAAAATACCCTTAAAATTTTAAAGTCGGTGCAAAGGTGCCCTTGCAGTTTACTTCCAATTATTGTAAAGAAGGTCTGTTTTTTCAATCATTAATCTGATATGAAATGTCCAAAGCATCACTTCATATGTTTTAAACATCAACTTCATGAGCTCCCATGGAAAATGAGATTTTGTGATCCAAATCAGTTTCACATGTGTTTTGAGGGAGAAAGTTAGAGAAAAACAAAATTTCGTAAGCACTTTAACCCCTCTTTAATTGGGCTCCTTTACCAAATTTTGAGGAGGATGTAATGAATATCAGCTCCAACCCTCTCCATAAAATCCTCCCTTAAACACGGAACATGGATTCCCCCCTCTAAGCGTGGGGAGGCAACAAACCTCTGCAAAGAGGGGTCCCACTACTTTAATGACATATTTGCCCTTTGAAAAGTCGCATTTGAGTTTTAAAAAAATAGATGTTTGTAACCGTTGGTATGTTTTTCCACAAAGTTTTCTATCCATATTTTTTGCTTTTATGTAACATCCATTCAAACCACACAATTTTTTTATTTCTTTGTTGTATTTTTTTCAATGGATCATCGAGGAGATGCATATTACAATATCAACGATCAATATTCATCGGTTTTTTTTTCAAGATTAGATGGCACAATCGCCATACTCGTCGATTATATCAGATCACACTTCTACTGTTGCTCACATTGGTGGACAAATCCAAAAGCAATAGTAGTTTTAAAATAATTATTAATAATTGTTGAAAAGTTTATAATGTTTCAATATGTATTTATATCTTTTGGCTTTGAAGAGCGAAAAGAATAGAGAGTAAGGTTGGAGTTACCACTTAAATATAAGAAAAGAAAAATGGAGAGGGGTTATTTTTCTTTAAATGTAGAGAAAAAATGGAGAATTGGTTTGGATTTGTTCTAGGTGTGAAGTAGTTAAGGTCCAAGAGCATCTTTAACCCATAGAAAAAAATTGGCTCCTCCCCTAAATATAGAGATTTTCCCCCAAATAGAGCACTCCAATCACTTTTCAATAATTTTATCAAAAAGAGAGCGAAAAAATTTCTCCATAGTGTTAGACTAACTTTATGATTCTTTAACTCATTCAAAGTTTAGATGACAATACAATTTTAAAATTGTCCATGCAAAATTAATGAGTTATCAAGTTGAGGAAGGAAAATTTTAAGAGGGTTGGATAAATTATTGGAGAATGAGGAAAGAAGAAAGAGAGTGGTGGTTTTCTGTTTTGAGAAAAATAATGAATATTTGGGGGTTGGAGACGACCCTCTAATATTCTTGATTGAGATAAGGGTGAAAGAATCAATACCTTTGCCTATAGGTAACCATGATTTAGCTGAAGTTTGTAATAGCATATGATGCAGGGGTACGTATGCACCAATTTAAAAGCCTTCAATGGTATTTTTGTATTGAGGATTTTAACAAATGTATTTTGACAAAATTAAATTCTATGAGAGTAAGTATACAAAATAATCCCCTTTGTGTGTGTGTGTGGGTGGGTGGGGGGAGGAGAGGGTTGTTCCAACTTCATTCATATCATATAACAAACATTAAACAAACAGGGTAGGTGATCAAGACTGGCGTTCTATTATGGTTGTTGGGGATTTTAATGTTATCCTTTGGAAAGATGATAAATGTAGTGGAATGAGCTTTCATATAACTCCTACCATCCAATAGTTCAGACATTAGTAGGATACAAATCAACTTCAGTCAATTCCTTAGAGAGAACAAAATAAACCTAGTGTAATAACATGACTAGCGGGGCTCATGTTTGGGAATATTTGGATTGCGCTTGTGCGGCATTGGATTGGCTGACAGTTTTTTATTCATCTATGGTTATAACATTACCCCGTGTGGCATCGAACCATTCACCTTCGCTTCTAGACATTGTTACACTATCTCAATGAACTGAAGCCATTTCGTTTTGAGTTTCCTTTTGTTCAAGAATCCTCATATCTATCAAATTGTTTGGGCAACCCGACAATATGCTTCTCCATTGGTCCAGAATTAACACAAACTCCACAATCTACAATAGATGTATCATTTTTAGATTTGACATCGAGTGGACCACATCATTACATAGCTCAAGGATGCACAACACAAAATTGATTGTATGTTTTAGACAAAATGCACACATTTGCTAGCAGAATGATCACTTGAGTGTAAAAATAGCAACTACTTGAGTAATTCTATGGGAATGCCAAGCCAACGTGTTTTGGTCTCAATGGGTAAGACACCAATGGATCTGAGAAGGGGATAGGAATACATATATTTCTACCATGCAAAGACACAAAGACATCAGGTGCAGAATTACATCACCTGTTTGCATATGGTTGCGAAACTTATTTGATAGAAATGGATGATATCTGATTTGGCGGAAGATAAACTTGAAGTAAAAATTCATATGAATCCTTATAGAAGTAATAACTACAAATATCAGTGTTTAGAATGTTCTTGTATCTAAAAATATCAAAGTGTCTAGAGTAATAATGTATCTAAAACTATCTATCTAGAGTGTTTTTGTAATATCTTATAAGTCTATGTATATCTCAAGTCTAAAAAGTTTATAAGTCTATGTATATCTCAAGTCTAAAAAGTTTATGTAAGTGTTGGAATGTGGATTTTGGAGGCTTCTTTGACACATAAATAATATCCATGTAATAACCCGAATCCTCTTATGTTGGATTATGCTAATATTTACGTGTTTTGATTGTAAGATAACATTTATTCTAAATTGGGCTTGCGATCTTTATTGTCCCTGAAGTCATGTATTTAATTTAATTTTTGGGAAGCACTTTCGAGGCATATTTGGGATTCGAGCTAAACATATAAAGTCTTCATTTTTTTTAGTTATCTTTCATATAAAATTGGTTTGACGTTATTTAGAGTTATATTAGAAAAGTTATGGCTAATTTACCATTATTGCCCCTGGAAGAAGGAAGCGCGGTGTCTTCTGTTCGTTGTTGTTTTTAACATAGTTGATGACTTCTTTTGATCTAAACATAGAAGTTGTAGATATTTTCATCAGCTTTCTAACAGAAATTGTATCATTTAAAGTGGAGTTTCCTACGAGAAGATATGGCAGTTTGAGTCGAGACTGCGCAGATTTTTGGTGGAAGGCATTTTAGTAATTTTGGTTGGATTTCAAAGTCACATTTGATTGAAATGGGTGAGTCGGTGGAGGTTGGTTGTATGTTCAGTGAGAGAGGGAGTCGCCCGAGAGTAGGATTTCAATGGAAAAAAGGAAAAATTAGGAAAAATTGGGCAAATCTTTATGAAGCAATTTTCATATAGCACTGGGTAAAGATTCTCACTTTTTTCATTGTTATTCTTTATATATGGTTGTTCTATTTCAGTTTTGAATCAAATTTGTGATTTGAGGCTGAAATATGAATATATTTTTAGGGGTGAATAAATAGGAGTTAAAAGGTTGATTAGATTGTATTAATTTTGATTTTACAGTTGGGATATCACGTTTATCTTGGGGATTTGAGAATTGCTTGATTAATGAGGTGTGGTTTGGTATTTGATTCAGATTATATTTTTATCAGTGGGTTCATCTCTACATGGTTTAGGAGCTGGATTAGGGTGAATCCATCTTAGGGTTGTGTATTGGCTAGTAAGTGACCTGACATTTGCTTATTTCATTCCATTCCACGCTTTATTGTCATACGAGGCTATTCAGTTGAATTTGATAACCCAGATGATTTGTATTGTGATTACGACCTATTGTGGAGACGTGCTTCTTCATTGTTGTTATCATGTGATTGTTCGAAATTCTGAATAATTATATCATTGGTTTAGTTATTTCTTGAAATGTCTATTATTGGAAATATTTCCTTTTTGTCATTATTATCATTCTATTGTCAAGATGCAATATTCTTCCTTATTTCAGTTATCTCTTGAGAGTGTCATAGATATTTGATATGTTCCAATGATCGGTATGGTTGTGTTGTTTGACCATGGAGCTTTGTGGTGTGCTTGATATCGCTGTTTCTTATATTACATTTTGTGTGCTTAGAGTTGGATGACCATAGACCTTACCTTTGGGTTCAGAATTACCTTCCCATGAGTGCGCACAAGTACGTATGGGTCCTATAGGGGGCAGGTTATACTCTATCGTGCCTAGACATCGGGGGGGGGGGGGGGGGGGCAAGTAGCGTTTTCCGTAGTGGACGTTTTAAGGGCCACAAGCGAGGTATATGTTGTGTACATCTTGGACGGCGGGGGACCTAGATGTGGTCATGTAAATTATCAATCCTACGCTTTGGACATTTAGGGGTCAGAGTTGCGATTCCTTATGCGTTGTGGATGTTTCGAGGGCCACAACTAGTATTATTGATATTATTGGCATTATTCAAATGGGTGTGATTCAGTATGAGGTGTTATTTTAGACTATCTGTTCTCAGTTAATTGGTGATACACCTAGATGATCCTTGTTGGTATTATCTGTTGTGATATGTTAGTCTGAGCTATTTATTCCTGATTCCGTTGGTGATTGTATATCAGCAATGTTATTGTTTCCTACTGATGATGATTTCATTTATTATTCATGCTTTGGCATGGTGTTCATTGAGATTATTAAGCTTGATTCTATTCTACTTTGACATCACCTTGTGCGCGGAATATCAGGGTTACTTACTGAGCATCTTTCGCTCATTCTATTCATTTTTCATATTTTTGCATAGAAGAGGTGGGGGTTTCTGAGTGTTGGCTTTGGTATTCTTTTGGTGCCACGTTCAGCTTGTGATTGATGTATATTTTAATGTTATGGATATGTATAGGATTATTTTGTTAAATGCTAGTCTAGCAAACCATGCATATGTGTTATAATCTTTTGTATGCTCTGTATATATGGATTATTGTATTCGAGGAATGTTAGGTGCTCTGTTGACTGCTTAAACTTTTCTAGGTGTGTTGTAATATAGTTGATTATATATGGTTAATTAAATGTTGTATCAGAGTTGCGCAACGAATTTTTTGAATCAGGTGACGCGCACACGCCAGTGTTTTTGGGTGCAGGCTGTCACATTTGGTATCGGAGCTTAAGTTGTGGTGTTCACGTGCAATGTTTTTTGGCACGGCCTGTCACAGTTCATCTCAAGTCATTTTTTAACAAGCTAACAATTAAGAATTCAAATGTACTATTCTCTTTTTCACCAAATTCCTTTCTATAAAAATCTACTATTCTCACTAATTTGTAATCCCTCTTTCCACAAAATGATATCGGAGTCTGAGGTTTACTTCTTGAGGAGAATGACTAGTGGGATGATTTCATTCCAAATTCCTCAACTCAACAAAGACAACTATAACCATTGTAGCACAAAGATGAATGCCTTATTTGTCTCACAAGATGCATAGGAGATTGTGGAGAAGGGTTAGAAAGATCCACAAGATGAACCACTTTATCCCAAGCTCAAAGGAATAGCTTAAAAGATTCAAGAAAGAAGGATAAGAAGGCCTTCACCCTCATTTACCAAGCCTTCGACAAAGACATGTTTCGAGAAGGTTTTAATCATATAATTCTTGAATCAAGATAATGATATAGAACATTAAATTTGATTTATTCAGTCAGGCCAATTATAAAGACCTGTTTTATATCACTAGGGGGTTGTCGATTAGGATTTTCATAGAAAAAAAGACCCATGTCCATAGTGTAGATATCCCACTTTGACCAGTTTAGAACCCAATTTACCTATTATTAGCGATATTTGAATCAATTCAATACTTGTTCCAAATACATTATTTTTATAGTATGCTAAAATTTCACAAGTGCATAATCCTATGTCATGCACCCATATAAATATATACATCACACACACTCTTATATCACTCACACTCTTTCATGCCTCTCATGCACACAAGTGACTAGCCATGCATATCATCCATCCAAACTTATGACTTACTCAACAAAAATCATGCATATACATACATGCCTCACCATACATATGACATTCAACACCACTTCTCAGGTGACACTCTCACTCCCCCGCGTACACAAAGAAGTAAGCATGCACGGTGAAAAGTTAAAGAGAGAAAGAGCATTAAATGTTTGATTTGAGAGTGGATGAGATGATATTTTAAAATGTTTTCTTAGGGGCTAAGAAAAGGAAGGATTGGTTGTGCTCAATTGGAAGTACAAGGGACAAAAAGGAGAAGTGAGGGGGGCATTCAGATGGTTTTCATTAAAAGGAGATGTGCATTTGGGTTGTTTTCAAGAGGCTATAAAAGGGGGGAGAGGGGAGTTTCTTTGGGAGAGGCAAGGGAGGTCGGCTGTTTTTTGAAGGCAGAGTTCTTAGGGTTGGTTTCCAGGGAATTAAAAAAAGGGGATAGGGGCTGTTTTAGAGGAGTTCTTGTTCTGTTGCAGAGAGTAAGTAAGAGAGAATACAGAGAGTGAGAGTGAAAACAGAGAGAGGAAGGAAGAAGAAGTTAAGAGTTCAATAACAACATAAACAGGGAGTCTTTTAGTGCTTCATTTTTATTTATTTATTTAATCTCATTTACATCATGTAGTTAGTACATCAATCAGAACCTTTTTTTTATTGCATTTAAAGGGGTAAATCTTTTTTATTAGCAAAACCTTGCTAGTCCCCTCCCCAAACAAACAAATGTGATGCATGTCCAAGATTCATATTTAATATATTTTTATTTTAGAATAATTTACTACACCCTTTTTCTAACCGGATCTTAATAATTTTGTACGAGGTATTTGAGCTCCACCACGTTGCATGGCTGGCTACATCAACGTGAAGAAAATTCACAATTTCTCAGTACAGGCGAGTAACAGAAGAACATCATCTTTCTTGCTTTTGAGGAAAAACAAGTGGCGATCACAACAGCGTCCTTAGGAGCAGTCGAGCAAGCTTCTACGATACTTCAGATAACGATTCGGTACGTTGTGTACGGACCAGAACCAAGTATGAAAGAACCGGATTACGAACTCCTCGACAAAAATTCACATTGACACAGAGATTTTTATATCCCGAGTTATTCAACCAGGAGATTAATTTGTAGCAGGGACGGATCCATGACAATATTTTGGGGTGGCTACATAACCTATATTAAATATTTATATAGAAAATTTTTTGTTCTAATATTTGATAGCCTATATTAAATATTTATATGGAAGTTTTTTATTTTTATATTTCATGTAATTATTTATATACCAAATAATGTGATATTAAAAAAACTTATACATGTGAATAAAAGAAAAAAAATGTCGTTAAAGTTGATTACTTTGATTTTGTAAGAATTGCTAGAAAAATAGGAAGAGTTGCTAGAAAAATAAGAAGAGTTGTTTTGTGGATATAAATTTTCTTTATTGTTCAATTACAATTAATTCTTAAGATAATATTTGAATTTTAAAATTTAGAATCGTTAAAATTTATAATAAGATTGAGGCTGCGTTTGGTTGTACGATTGCAAAACTGATTTAGACAAAAACTGAATTTAAATATGATTTTACAAGAAGCTATTTATCCACAATTTCTAGAAAACTCAGGTTTTGAGCACTTTTTTCATAAAAATATGTGTGCAGCTTTTAGCCCAAATTTTTTTTGTTTGGAAACGGGTTTGGGAAAAGTAACTTTCTGCCAACTCAAAAGCTACCTAAATCCGTTTCCAAATGGTCCGGAGTTCAATTTGGTTTATTAGGTTGAGATCTAATTTGTTAGGATACTATTTTGATTTGTTATTAATTTGTTAGATTGATATCTAGTTTGTTAGGAGTATATTTTATGTATAAAATATAATTTATATTATTATAACATGTATCATCAAATAGAAGAAAAAAAAATGCAAAATTTGGCTGGGCTGTAGCCCAGCCCAGCCAACTCGTATCTCCGCCCCTGATTTGTAGATAAAAATTCAAGTGTTATTCGATTAAGATTTCAATTCCTAAACACAAAGTTAAACATTATTCGATCGAAATATCGATTCGTTGATAAAAAGTCAATCATTATTCGATTTAGACTCCTCATCGTAGACAAAATGTCATGTTATTATTCGATTTCTACAAGAATTTGTGAAAACTTTTATTAGTCGTGAACTTTTGTAAACTTGGAGAGAGAAATAGAAAGGAAAAATCATTTTAAAATCTCACTAAAAAATGTGGGATTTTCATGGGCTTTAATTTATCTGTAGTAGTGTGATTATCTTATTCTTTCTTACAAAACTCCATTTTGATATAGAACTTTACTTATCAATGGAATATTCCTTGCCCAATTCTTATAACGCTTCTCTCATTCAAATGTCAACGCATGCATAGCATTGATATCAGGCTTATCAATGAGTCGGGTTCATTGATATTAGTTCTGTCCGGGTTGGATCCGGATCGACGGATCCGCTTATCAACTTTTTTTCAATGGGTCATAGATGCTCTCTCTAAACAGGAGTTGGAGCCACATGCACTTTTGATAATTTCACATGAAACTGAGTTCTTCTATGTCTTTTTAAAAAAAACATTGACTCCACGTGTTTGTTTTCATTTATTTCTAATTTCATCGGTTTTAATTATGTTAATTGTTTCTCAAAATATCTAAAATCCTTATAGTCATTCACTCACACAATGAATACCACTTTAGAGTTTATAAACAATAATGTACACTATAAAAATCAAATTTTACACCATAATAGAGATTCTTGATTTGTGCTAAAGAGATGCTTATTATTTTTCTATTGATAATTAGGCAAAGTTCTCGATATTATCAAACTTATAAGACTTTTGACCGGTCTAAATGGACTATTATTATAATTTTAATAAAATATTGAAAGAAATAAATACAATAATACTGGAGTTTATGGATAAACCATGATGCATGTTTAGTTTTACCAAAAAAATAGGAAGAATAATTTTTAAAAAAATTTAAAGTTATCTCATATTTGATCCAAATATAAGATTGATGGTAAGAACACAAAAAGTGAGGATAATAAAAAGCATTATCAAATATAAATCTGAATAAAAATAGTGATTTTTTATTCCTATAAATTATGCTAACTTATCCTAAAAATATATCTCTTTACCAAACTAGGCCTAAATGTCTACAAAGTCTATGAGGTAGTTTGACAAGAGGTTAAGATTCCGAAGATAAGTTGTCATAATTTTAAGGGATAAAAAATCCATTAATTTTGTTTATATTTGCATTTGTCAAAATTATAATAAAAAGTGTGGATAAATGTTATTTCAACCTTTAGTTGGAACAAAATATCATCATTTTCATTTCAAAATCAGGAAATTTGTCTCCACTTTATCCCAATTATTTTTTTATATAAAATAAGGATAAATTATTCTCCTACTCACTTATTCCCATACCCCTCGTTTGGATAGCGGAATTGAGTTATTCTGGATAGATAACTATGCCAGTATAGATAAAAAATCTACAAGAATAAAAGATTTTCTGTTTGGTTGTATTTTTTTTATTCTCATTGAAAAACGTAAGAATAAAGGCTGAGTTGTTTGTTTGATAAATAATAAAATATAAATAAAATGTAAAAAAGTTGATTTGACATTTGATGTATAAGAGGTGTTGATAGGTGATTTGATGTAATGAGGTGTAAAAAGTTGATTTGACATGTGGGTCCATGGGAATAGATAAGGTGAGTATAGCTTATCCTAGGGGTTGCTTAGAATTGTTATACTCTCTTATACTCGTTTAAACTGGCTTAGTAATACCAAGTTATACCCTTCAAACAAACAACTATTTTTCTCATCCATTCCTATACCACCCTTATACCGCCCTTATACTCGTTTATTCCGTTACACAAACGGGGGGATAGTTACCACTTATTCCCTTGCTAAACTAGCATTTATCACTTAAATAATGTACACATAAATCCATTAAAATCTGAATCGACCAACCCGAACCATTACATGAATCTACCTGCTGCATTTTTTCCTTCCTATTTTTTTTTTGTTTTCGGGTCAGGATCATTAGATATGTATCCACATATCTTGCGCACCTGCAACTAGGCCTATCAACGGGTCTGGTCCGGGTCGGGTCGGGGTGGACCCAGACTCGACCCGTTTGATTGTCGGGTCCTTCGGGTCGGATCCACGTCGGGTCCACATCGGGTCTCGGGTCGGGTCGGGTCTGATCGGGTCGACCCATTAACAAAAGTAGGTCAGACAAAGAGAGTTTGATAAACTTCTTAAAGGCCTACAATGACTTCATTTTTATTTCTTTTTAATAGAGTGTAATATATTATAAATAGTTTTTCACTATTTTGATTTTTTAATGTTTAATAAGATGACATTTGGAATACAGTTTAGATTATTACACTTTTACGTGAAGTCAAAAGATTGTAAAAATATTTCACATGTTTAAAATTTTAAATGAGTATTCAATATTTAGTTATAAATGTTTGGTTGGATCATAAATGTTGGGTTGGATCATAAATAAAAAAAATCACAAAGTATTTGGGTTGGATCCATCGGGTCCATAGAATCGGGTCGGGGTGGACCCAGACCCGACCCGTTTTCATTGTCGGGTCATTCGAGTCGGGTATTTATACCTTCTATCGGATTGGATCCGGATCGACCCGCGACTCGTTGACAGGACTACTCCAATGAATTTAATAAAAAAATAATAATAATCAGGTAATCTCAATATTTAAAAACAGTTTCACAGCATTCATTCGAATATTCCGTTGAAACAACTGCGTTCATCATATTGAACGGCTCAGATTGATTGACACTCACCACACGAGCTCTGACACAGTGATCTCCAACCATCCATTCCCAATAAAATTAAAAATAAAATAAAAATAATAAAATAATAAATAAGAAGTCCCTCCCCGATCTCTTCTGATCTTTGTCCCTCGCTTCGAACCAGTCTCTTTTTGTCATTTTTTTTATTGGTCCAAAACTCATGCTCGCTTCACTTCCGTACACCTCTTCTTCTCCAGCTCCTCCTCTTCCGATCTCTCTCTCTCTTTCATCTTCAGATCCCTAAAAGGTCTCACCTTTCTCTCTCTCTTACTCTCTCTCTGAAGCTATGGAAATGTCGTCGATCTCCTCCAGCGCCCGCTCCGTCGAGGAGATCTTCAAAGACTACAGCGGCCGCAGGTCCGGCATCGTCCGCGCCCTCACTCTCGGTCAGTAACCCCTCACTTTTCCGAACCCTAGAAACTCGATCTCGACTTCTTTGTTGATTGATTGATTGGTTGGTCTTTTGTTTTTCCTTTTCAGATGTCAACGAATTCTACTCCCTCTGTGATCCAGGTAATGGATCGGTTTTTGTTGTGATCTTGTGATCTGTTTTTGTTGTTGTTTTTAGAGTTTCTGTGTGTGTGTGTGTGTGGAAATGTAGAGAAGGAGAATTTGTGTTTGTATGGGCACCCGAATGACACGTGGGAGGTGACTCTGCCGGCTGAGGAGGTGCCGCCGGAGCTGCCGGAGCCCGCGCTGGGGATAAACTTCGCCAGGGATGGGATGGACCGCAAGGACTGGCTGTCCCTTGTCCCCGTCCACAGTGATTCTTGGCTGCTCTCTGTTGCGTTCTATCTCGGTGCCCGTTTCAACCGCAATGACAGGTAGGCTATGGTTTTTTTTCTTTTCTTTTTGAGCTTGTTTGTGCTTGCTCTTTTCTGCTTATGTTGATTTGGTTTGGATGAATGTTGGGTCTTGTAGTTTAAACTCAATATTTATTGTTTGTAGTTGACTTTGTGAAATTCACATTTTAGGAGGGTTAGAATGGATGGGGAATGTCTTGATGTGATCACACGCAGTACAAAACAGAGTGGAACAGTTGACACTTTTTTTCACTTTTGCTTTTTAGACTAATTATATCCTCGTCATAGGTTGATAGATACCATGTGAAAGATCCATTCTTGTTTATGTATCTTATATGTACAGGAAACATATCCATTGTTGACCATGCTTGCATAAATTTGATTACTAGGCCCATCATTTGGATAGTATGGGGTCATCAATTTAATTTGGATGGTTTCATATCAAGGTCATATGATCACTTGCAATTCAAATTGGAGATGACATGAAGAATAGGGAATGTTAAGAGTGGAGTGGAGTGTCCTATAGAATATCTTAAATGGATTTGTATGGAAACGTATTTAATAAAAAGGACTAAACAAGCCTAACACACTCTTCTTGGAACAGAGATATAGTAATAAAGATGTGAGCATGAATCAGTTTGATAAAAGGTTCACATTTATTCTCCTTGAGATTGTTTATAGACTTGAAAATAGGTGCATAACCACCTTTTTTGCAGAAAAGATATGGGTGGCTGGTTGTCTGAACCATATATTACTGTACTCTGTGTCAGTGAGTAGTTGTTAAATATGATTGGTTAATATGCTCTCTTAACCCCTCGTTTGGGGTGAAGCATAAACAAAGAATAAGGGGGCATAGAGGAGAATAAGGAAAAAAAACTGTTTGTTTTGGGAGCATAAATTGTAGTAGTTATACCTGGATAAGTTGGGAATAGATCCGATCCGATAACTATTCTAGGGTGGTGTTGGAATTGCTTATCAAGATTTATTTATGTCAATGGATAAAAATACCCTTATGTGGCATTTTTAAAAAAATTATCTCTCCTAACACTCTCACACACATCCTTAAAATATGTCACATCTATCATATCACACACGTTTTTCACACTTATTCTCAAACACAAACAATTTATGCAAGGTATAGTTGTAATTTAAAAAGTCTTCAACTCTTATCCACCGCTTATTCTCAATTTATTCAAGATGAACCGAACAACAAAAATATCACTTTTACGTTTCCGAATGAGAATAACAGATAATGTAACCGAATAATTTTTTTTTTTTTTGCATGGATTGTTATCTATCTCGGTATAGCTATCGAAAGCGCATAACTCTATGTCACACCCCAAACGGGGGTTTAAAAGATTAGCATCCTACCGACGCTGATATGTTGTCTGTTGAAGTTTCACATTTTACTTGAAGAAAAATATCAATTCTAATTTGGATTTGATTAACCCTTGTATCTATAAAATTTATGAGAGGTAATATGAATGATAATTTCCCTTTTAAATAGAATTTTACACAATTTATTAAATTCTGCACGAGTTGGGAGTCGGGAAGAATTTGTATAACTCACAAGAAAATCTGTTTTCATTTTTTTGTTTTTAGTTGGTCATTGTGCTCTCGCTATATTTGTTTTAGCTATGCATGGAGATTGCAATCATTCGGTGCTACTCTCTCAAAATATCATGAAAGATTTGTTGTCAATTTTGGTTTTCTATGGTTTTTTCGAGAAGTTCATTTGTTACTCAATCATTGCTATGCTACGAGTTTCTGTTCATACAGTTCATTTGGTGAGACCATCCATTTTTATACATATTTGAGCAACTGGTTTGATTTGCTGGGTGGTTCAATGTTTAATACAATCTGTTTTCAATTATAAGAGAAATATGATAGATATTGATATATTTATGCATATCTTTAAGCATAGGCCAAGTCGTACCAGGCTGTCAATGCTAGCAACACGGTAGGATAGGAACATAGGAGCTGAGTGTAGGAAAAGCATAACACCTTCAATTGGTCTTGAAGTTTATAGGTCAAAAAAGTTAAAAAGTATTTTTTTAATCTTTATTAGTTCCTTCATATGCAGAAAATAATTTGATTTGTGGGATATATTAGCCTCTTTCAGAAGCGATAGCCTTGTTGATTGATTATCCATGGCTTTTGCCTCTGGACATGCGAACACTTCTAGTTTTAGTTCATGTAAGATGAACCCCTTCTTTATCATAACACACTGAATGTAGTGGTTCGGGTTTTCTTTTCCGAATTTCAATCATTGTATGCTTTAGACATTTCACCTGGATTATTTATAAGATGGCGTTATGCCTACGGTTTACATCAAGAAGCACCCTTGTCCACGTCCGTAAAGAAATTGTCATAGCCACTCAAATGTTCTCAACATAGATGTGCTTCCTTTGAGAGATGAACATATAAAGCACGCGTTGAATGAGTCTGATGGGTTTAATGTGAGATCGATATTTTTTTTCAACTGGCTGACTTTGACAACTGTATATATGATACCAAATTTTTGGGAGACCATATTTTGGGCAGGGTGAGGGGCCTATCATGAAATCTCCGGTCAAGTCCAGTTCATGTCTAGGAAACTCTATCATGTTCTTAACTTAGTTTCAACTACGGAGCAATTCTTGAACTCCTGCGACGCTGGATTTATTTAGATAAAAATGAAAATGTAGTTAGTACATCAATCAGAACCTATTTTTTATTTATTTATTTATTTAATCTTATTTACATCATGTAGTTAGTACATCAATCAGAACCTATTTTTTTATTGCATTTAAAGGGGTAAATCTTTTTTTATTAACAAAACCTTGCTAGTCCCCTCCCCAAACAAACAAATGTGATGCGTGTCCAAGATTCATATTTAATATATTTTTATTTTTTTATTTTAGAATAATTTACTATACCCTTTTTCTAACCGGATCTTAATAATTTTGTGCGAGGTATTTGAGCTCCACCGCGTTGCATGGCTCGCTACATCAACGTGAAGAAAATTCACAATTTCTCAGTACAGGCAAGTAACAGAAGAACATCAACTTTTCTTGCTTTTGAGGAAAAACAATTGGCGACCACAACAGCGTCCTTAGGAGTAGTCGAGCAAGCTTCGACGATACTTCAGATAGCGATTCAGTACGTTGTGTATGGACCAGAATCAAGTATGAAAGAACCGGATTACGAACTCCTTGACAAAAATTCACATTGACAAAGAGATTTTTATATCCCGAGTTATTCAATCAGGACATTAATTTGTAGCAGGGACGGATCCATGACAATATTTTGGGGTGGACTACATAACCTATATTAAATATTTATATAGAAAATTTTTTGTTCTTATATTTGATAGCCTATATTAAATATTTATATGGAAGTTTTTTATTTTTATATTTCATGTAATTATTTATATACCAAATAATGTGATATTAAAAAACTTATACATGTGAATAAAAGAAAAAAATGTCATTAAAGGAATACTTTGATTTTGTAAGAATTGCTAGAAAAATAGGAAGAGTTGCTAGAAAAATAAGAAGAGTTGTTTTGTGGATATAAATTTTCTTTATTGTTCAATTGCAATTAATTCTTAAGATAATATTTGAATTTTAAAATTTAGAATCGTTAAAATTTATAATAAGATTGAGGCTGCGTTTGGTTGTACGATTGCAAAATTGATTTAGACAAAAGCTGAGTTTAAATCTGATTTTGCAAGAAACTATTTATCCACAATTTCTAGAAAACTCAGGTTTTGAGCACTTTTTTCATAAAAATATGTATGCAATTTTTAGCCCCAATTTTTTTATTTGAAAATGGGTTTGAGAAAAGTAACTTTATGCCAACTCAAAAGCTACCTAAATCCGTTTTCAAATGGTCCGGAGTTCAATTTGGTTTATTAGATTGAGATCTAATTTGTTATGATACTATTTTGATTTGTTATTAATTTGTTATATTGATATCTAGTTTGTTAAGAGTATATTTATATATAAAATATAATTTATATTATTATAACATGTATCATCAAATAGAAAGAAAAAAAATGCAAAATCTGGCCGGGCTGTAGCCCAGCCCAGCCAACTGGTACGTCCGCCCCTGATTTGTAGACAAAAATTCAAGTGTTATTCGATTAAGATTTCAATTCCTAAACAAAAAGTTAAAACATTATTCGATTGAAATATCGATTCCTTGATAAGCATTATTCGATTTAAACTTCTCATCGTGGATAAAATATCATGTTATTATTCGATTTCAACAAAAATTTGTGAAAACTTTTATTAGTCGTGAACTTTTGTAGACTTGGAGAGAGAAATAAAAAGGAAAAATTATTTCAAAATCTCACTAAAAAATGTGGAATTTTCATGAGCTTTATCTCTAGTAGTGTGATTATCTTATTCTTTCTTACAAAACTCCATTTTGATATAGAACTTTACTAATCTCACTAATCAATGAATTCCTTGCCCAATTTTTATAATGCTTATCTCATTCAAATGTCAACGCATGCATAGCATTGATATCAGGCTTATCAATGAGTCGGGTTCATTGATATTAGTTCTGTCCGGGTTGGATCCGGATCGACGGATCTGCTTATCAACTTTTTTTTCAATGTGTCATAGATGCTCTCTCTAAATAGGAGTTGGAGCCACATGCACTTTTGATAATTTCACATGAAACTGAGTTCTTCTATGTCTTTTTTAAAAAAACATTTGACTCCACGTGTTTGTTTTCATTTATTTCTAATTTCATCGGTTTTAATTATGTTAATTGTTTCTCAAAATACCTAAAATCCTTATAGTCATTCACTCACACAATGAATACCACTTTAGAGTTTATAAACAATAATGTACACTATAAAAATCAATTTTTACACCATAATAGAGATTCTTGATTTGTGCTAAAGAGATGCTTATTATTTTTCTATTGATAATTAGGCAAAGTTCTCGATATTATCAAACTTATAAAACTTTTGACCGGTCTAAATGGACTATTATCATAATTTTAATAAAATATTGAAAGCAATAAATACAATAATACTGGAGTTTATGGATAAACCATGATGCATGTTTAGTTTCACAAAAAAAATAGGGAGAATAATTTTAAAATTTTTTTAAAGTTATCCCATATTTGATCCAAATACAAGATTGATGATAAGAACACAAAAGGTGAGAATAATAAAAAGCATTATCAAATGCAAATCTGAATAAAAATAGTGATTTTTTTATCCCTATAAATTATGCTAACTTATTCTAAAAATATATCTCTTTACCAAACTAGGCCTAAATGTCTACAAAGTCTATGAGGTAGTTTGACAAGAGGTTAAAATTCTGAAGATAGGTTGTCATAATTTTAAGGGATAAAAAATCCATTAATTTTGTTTATATTTGCATTTGTTAAAATTATAATAAAAAGTGTGGATAAATGTTATCCCAATCTTTAGTTGGAACAAAATATCCTCATTTTCATTTTAAAATCAGAAAATTTGTCTCCAATTTATTCTAATTATTTTTTTTTATATAAAACAGGAATAAATTATCCTCCTACTCACTTATTCCCATAGTTATTACTTATCCTCCCATTTATCCCCTTGCTAAACCAGCATATATCATTTAAATAATGTACACATAAATCCGTTAAAATCTGAATAGACCAACCCGGACCATTACATGAATCTACCTGCTGCATTTTTTTTCCTTCCTATTTTTTTTTTTGTTTTCGGGTCAGGATCATTAGATATGTATCCACACATCCTGCGCACCTGCAACTACTCCAATGAATTTAATAAAAATAAATAATAATTAGGTAATCTCAATATTTAAAAACAGTTTCACAGCATTCATTCGAATATTCCGTTGAAACAACTGCGTTCATCATATTGAACGGCTCAGATTGATTGACACTCACCACACGAGCTCTGACAGTGTGATCTCCAACCATCCATTCCCAATAAAATTAAAAATAAAATAAAAATAATAAAATAATAAATAAGAAGTCCCTCCCCGATCTCTTCTGATCTTTGTCCCTCGCTTCGAACCAGTCTCTTTTTGTCATTTTTTTTATTGGTCCAAAACTCATGCTCGCTTCACTTCCGTACACCTCTTCTTCTCCAGCTCCTCCTCTTCCGATCTCTCTCTCTCTTTCATCTTCAGATCCCTAAAAGGTCTCACCTTTCTCTCTCTCTTACTCTCTCTCTGAAGCTATGGAAATGTCGTCGATCTCCTCCAGCGCCCGCTCCGTCGAGGAGATCTTCAAAGACTACAGCGGCCGCAGGTCCGGCATCGTCCGCGCCCTCACTCTCGGTCAGTAACCCCTCACTTTTCCGAACCCTAGAAACTCGATCTCGACTTCTTTGTTGATTGATTGATTGGTTGATCTTTTGTTTTTCCTTTTCAGATGTCAACGAATTCTACTCCCTCTGTGATCCAGGTAATGGATCGGTTTTTGTTGTGATCTTGTGATCTGTTTTTGTTGTTGTTTTTAGAGTTTCTGTGTGTGTGTGTGTGGAAATGTAGAGAAGGAGAATTTGTGTTTGTATGGGCACCCGAATGACACGTGGGAGGTGACTCTGCCGGCTGAGGAGGTGCCGCCGGAGCTGCCGGAGCCCGCGCTGGGGATAAACTTCGCCAGGGATGGGATGGACCGCAAGGACTGGCTGTCCCTTGTCGCCGTCCACAGTGATTCGTGGTTACTCTCCGTTGCGTTCTATCTCGGTGCCCGTTTCAACCGCAATGACAGGTAGGCTATGGTTTTTTTTCTTTTCTTTTTGAGCTTGTTTGTGCTTGCTCTTTTCTGCTTATGTTGATTTGGTTTGGATGAATGTTGGGTCTTGTAGTTTAAACTCAATATTTATTGTTTGTAGTTGACTTTGTGAAATTCACAATTTAGGAGGGTTAGAATGGATGGGGAATGTCTTGATGTGATCTCACGCAGTACAAAACAGAGTGGAAAAGTTGACACTTTTTTTTCAGACTTTTGTTTTTTAGACTAATTATATCCTCTTCATAGGTTGATGGATACCATGTGAAAGATCCATTCTTGTTCATGTATCTTATATGTACAGGAAACATATCCATTGTTGACCATGCTTGCATAAATTTGATTACTAGACCCATCATTTGGATGGTTTCATATCAAGGTCATATGATCTCTTGCAATTCAAATTGTAGATGACATGAGGAATAGTGAATGTTAAGAGTGGATTGGAGTGTCCTATAGAATATCTTAATGGATTTGTATGGAAATGTAGTTAATGAAAAGGACTAAACAAGCTTAACACACACTTCTTGGAACAGAGATATAGTAATAAATATGTGAGCATGAATCAGTTTGATAAAAAGTTCACATTTATTCTCCTCCCGTTTGAGGTGTGACATAAGGTTATTCGCCCTTGATAGGTATATTGGGATAGATAACAATCCATGTTGAATAAGTACATTTTTGTTTGGTTGTCTTTTTGTTATTCTCATTGGAAAACGTAAAATTAATCTTTTTATTGTTTGGTTCACTTTGAATAAAGTAAGGATAAGTGGTAGATAAGAGATAAATAAGAGTTTATGACATTTTAATTAACAATTATACTTCTGCATAAATTATTTGTGTTTGGAAATCAGTATAAGATATGTGTGTGTGATATGATAGATGTGACAGTTTTTAGAATGTGTGTAGACAGTGTTAGGTTAGCTAAATTTTTTAAAATGACAGAGAAGTGTATTTTTATCCATTGGTATAGATAAGCCCTGATAAGCAATTCTAGCCTTTTCTGAGAATAGTTATCAGGCCTTATCCTAGCTTATCCAGACATAGCTATCAAAATTTATTCTAATAAAACAAATAACTTTTTTTTGCTATTCTCTTGTATTCTTTGTTATTCCATGCTTATGTTCCACCCCAAACGGGGGGCTTAACCCCCCGTTTGGGGTGTGACATAGAGTTATGCGCTCTTGATAGCTATACTGAGATAGATAACTATCCATGCAAAACAAAAAAAAATTATTTGATTACATTTTCTGTTATTCTCATTCGGAAACGTAAAAGTGACGTTTTTGTTGTTCGGTTCACCTTGAATAAATTGAGAATAAGCGGTGTATAAGACTTTTTAAGACTTTTCTGTTTACCTTTTTCTGTTATTTAAGACTTTTTAAATAATAATTACCTTGCATAAATTGTTTGTGTTTGAGAATAAGTGTAAAAAATGTGTGTGCGATATGATAGATGTGACATATTTAAAGATGTGTGTGAGAGTGTTAAGTGAGATAATTTTTTAGAAAATGCCACATAATGGTATTTTTATCCATTGACATAGATAAATCTTGATAAGTAATTCCAACACCCCCTTAGAATAATTATCGGATCAGATCTATTCCCAACTTATCCAGATATAACTATTACAGTTTATTCTCCCAAAACAAACAGTTTTTTTTCCTTATTCTCCTCTATGCCCCTTTATTCTTTGTTTATGCTTCACCCCAAACGAGGGGTTAAGAGAGAGCATACTAACCAATCATATTTAACAACTACTCACTGACATGTAGTACAGTAATATATGGTTCAGACAACCAGCCACCCATATCTTTTCTTCAAAAAAGGTGGTTATGCACCTATTTTCAAGTCTATAAACAATCTCAAGTTAAAAGATTAGCATCCTGCCCACGCTGATATGTTGTCTGTTGAAGTTTCACATTTTACTTGAAGAAAAACATCAATTCTAATCCGGATTTGATTAACCCTTGTATCTATAAAATTTATGAGAGGTAATATGAATGATAATTTCTCTTTTAAATAGAATTTTACACAATTTATTAAATTCTGCACGAGTTGGAAGTCGGGAAGAATTTGTATAACTCACAAGAAAAGCTGTTTTCATTTTTTTGTTTGGTTATTGTGCTCTTACTATATTTGTTTTAGCTATGCATGGAGATTGCAATCATTCGGTGCTACTCTCTCAAAAAATCATGAAAGATTTGTTGTCAATTTTGGTTTTCTGTGGTTTTTTTGAGAAGTTCATTTGTTACTCAATCATTGCTATGTTACGAGTTTCTGTTTCATACAGTTCATTTGGTGACCATCCATTTTTATACATATTTGAGCAACTGGTTTGATTCGCTGGGTGGTTCAATGTTTAATACAATCTGTTTTCAATTATAAGAGAAATATGATAGATAATGATATATTTATGCATATCTTTAAGCATAGGCCAAGTCATACCAGGCTATCAGTGCTAGCAACACGGTGGGATAGGAACATAGGAGCTGAGTGTAGGAAAAGCATAACACCTTCAATTGGTCTTGAAGTTTATAGGTCAAAAAACGTTAAAAAGTCTTTTTTTAAATCTTTATTGGTTCCTCCATGTGCAGAAAATAATTTGATTTGTGGGATATATTAGCCTCTTTCAAAGCGATAGCCTTGTTGATTGATTATTCATGACTTTTGCCTCTGTACATGTGAGGACTTCTAGTTTTAGTTCATGTAAGATTAACCCCTCCTTTACCATAACACAATGAACATAGTGGTTCGGGTTTTCTCTTCTAAATTTCAATCATTGTATGCTTTGGGCATTTCGCTTGGATTATTTATAAGATGGCGTTATGCCTACCATTTACATCAAGAAGCACCCTTGTCCAAGTCCATAAAGAAATTGTAATAGCTACTCTAATGTTCTCAACGTACTTCCTTTGAGAGATGAACATATAGAGCACGCGTTGAATGAGTTTGATGGGTTTAATGTGAGATTGATTTTTTTTTCAACTGGCCGACTTTGACACTATATATATGATACCAAATTATTGGGAGACCTTATTTTGGGCAGGGTGAGGGGCCTGTCATGAAATCTCCAGTCAAGTCCAGTTCATGTCTAGGAAATTCTATCATGTTCTTAACTTAGTTTCAACGACGGAGCAATTCTTGAACTCCTGCGACGTTGGATTTATTTAGATAAAAATGAAAATGAATGTTTGATAAAGGGCCATATTCATCTCTAATGAAATTGTCAGGCAATGGAAAGTAGAGCACAACCATTTTATGTAACACAACGGAGTAAACTCATGTATTGGGACTAATTGTGAATTATGGCTCATTTCGGCTTCTCCAAAGTCTAAGTGTAATTTATTGGCTCCAAAGCAAATCTGGAATTGGACACTCATGTAGGATGTTAAGTTAGCTTGGGATCATTCATCATTTAGACAACAAAAATTTGGATTAAAAACTAAAAAGTCTTATTTGTGGTCCTTTCCCCTATTTTGTAAGGAGACACTCCATCAACAATCATGGATAATCTTTGGATTTGGAGGTAAAATAATCAGGGATAATTTTGATGGGGTTTCTCCAATTTTTCTTTTCTCCAATAATCATTATGGGCAATTGGTTTGAGTGGTCAAAAGTCGGGGGCAATATTGACGGAGTTTCCTTTTTTTTTGTTTGAGAAGAGATATAGGAGTATCTTTTTAATAGAAACCCCTGGACAGAAGGAGATGAGGGATCTCCTTATATTAGAAGTGAGAGGAAAGAGAGATTTTAAGGAAGCGGAGGACCCCAACACCAATACTCAAGATTCACCTCCTGAACCAAAGATTCCCGCTAATTGAGGAAGGTGTTTTCACCTCCAAAATAATTGTTACCCAAACTCTAAGAAATGAAATGACTGCCCATGTATTCTCCCAATGTAATATCTTGTGTTGGAAGACTGTCATTATGAGTGAGTCAAAGATACTAACACACCTCTTGTGGAACCAACCAATGAAACTTGGCATGATTGCTACGATCACTATATTTGTGTTTTTTCTAAAATTACTTTCACATTCTTTCAAGATTTTGGAAAGAGTAAGATGAATCGATAGCCTCACCCACCTTCCCCCAAATCTGCATACTAAGGGCTAGTTTGGCAAGGGATTGAAGTTTTGAGGATAAGTTGTCTTAATTTTGGGGGATAAAAAGTTCATAAATTTTGTCCATACCCACATTTGTTAAAATTGGGGCAAAATGCGGGGATAAATGTTATTCCACCCTTTTGGTGGAACAAAAAAATCCTCATTTTCATTTTAAAATCGGGAGAACTGTACGCACTTATCCCAATTATTTTTTTATATCAAACGGGATAAGTTGTTCTACCCCTCATTTATCTCCATAATTACCCCTACCCCACCATTTATCCTCTTGCTAAGGGCTAGTATGGCATGGGGTTAAGGTTTTGAGGATAAATTGTTTTAATTTTTTGGAGTAAAAAGTCTTATCAATTTTGTCCTTATTTACATTTGTCAAAATTGGGGATAAATGTTATTCTAACCTTTAGGTGGAACAAAAAATCCCCATTTTTATTTCAAAATCGGGACAACTGTTCGCATATTATCCTAATTATTTTTTATACCAAATGGGATAAGTTGTCCTCCCCCAGTTATCCCCACAATTACCCTTTATCCCATCACTTATCCCTTTGCCAACCCTAAAGGGGCATGTGATAAAAAGATAATCCCTTGTTTCAACATCGAAGGCACAAAGTTTGCAAGTAATGCTGCAGTTGTTCAACTCTACCCCTATTTTTCCTTTTCCTTTACTCTTTTTCTCTCCCTCCTGAAATTTTGTAAGGAGATCCCTCATCTCCATTTTTGTAAGGGGGCATCTTTTCTACTAAGATTTCTCCTAATTTTCCATAAAAAAAGTCTTATTTGTTGTCCTCGCGTAAACATTCTTTCTTTTTGCCCCCTATGAAGAATTAACATTGCAGTGAACTTTATTTTTCTGAACCAGGCTAAGACAACCAGATTAGCTCCCTCATCTCCTCTTGTTCGAGGGGTGTATGTTCATCTGCTGATGATATATTGACCTACCTTTTATCAGGAAAAAAGATTAAAAAATGGCAATAATTCCATGTTTCAAAATTATATTGAATGATGCACACAGATATTTGTATTTGGTTTATGTTAGATGCCTGGCCCTTATATAAGCATCATATGCTTACTAGATAATCTATGTAATTTATTGAAAGAATATAATATGATTTTAATTGGATATGCTTCATAGATGTTTTTACATTGAGATTGACTTCCCTTTCATATCATATTTTTGTAAGGTCCCCCCATATTTTCGTCTTTGCTGATACTGATGTTTGTGTCTTAGGATAAATGACCCATCACACATCATTCTGTCAGCTTCAGGTCATATAATGACTGCCCACTAAAAAATCAATTACGTTAATTATTTTCTATTTGGAGATGTTAAATAATGCAAACTTCGTTGATATCACCACTAGTTAACTATAGGCCTGAAGGCCCTGAATAAACTATATTTGCTATCTTCTAGATTTCTTAAATCAATCTGGACATATATAATGCCACATGCAACCAGCATCCGAAATATTTCACTCTTCTCATATCTATTCGACAAGGAGGTATCGGAGCCTTGTTAAATGTTTCATTTGTGCAGACACTGTTATTGGTATTCATTTCTTATTATGTCATTACATGTTGCATTTTGTATGTACACTGCTTACATGTCTTTGCTTATGTTACACACGTGCATTGTTTGAACTGTGTCCAATAATCTTTCTGAGTTGTTGACACTGGAAATGGGATTCTTAAGGCAGTTTCAATGTGTTAAAATAAAGGAATGCCCTTTTCTGTAATTTATGAGTAGGTCTAATCATCATTTCACGGAGCCTCTCAATTAAAGATTATTGTTTTGTCATTACTCTAAAAGAATATAGAGCCTTACCAATCTCTGGTTTAAGGACATTGATGAAGTAATTGTTTATGAGTCATGACTCATAAAAGATATATCTATATGCCTATTCAAGGTATGTTGCCTAGAGAAACTACTCAAAGATACCAAATGAAAAGAAATACATGGATTTGAAATGGGATATTAGGAAATCTGATTTCCTGGAAAGTGATCCTTGGAGATGGGAAAATGCATGACTTAAAATGATGAATTTGTGAACGATTTGGAAATATGAAATATTAGGAACTTGGTGCTTGTGAACGATTTCCCATTCACAAACACCAATGATTTTGTTAATGCCAATCACTCCCAAATCGTCTTAATTTATTTTTGCTCGAACCAGTGACAACTTGTTGATGCCAACCACTCCCAAAACATCTTAATTTATTTTTTCTCGAACCAGCGACAACTCAACAGATGGTGAAAAAACCCCAATGAACATTGTTATAGCCATATGGAAATCCAGTTTGCAGATCACCCTTTGCTTATCTCTGTGTGCTATAGTGATGTATTCTTGTGCAACTAGAAATCCATCCTGCAAGGATGTTCCTGGGGTGAATGTGGACTGGCCTTCCTTAATAAGCAAGCTCATGACTGATTTTAGCTTATTAGCCGGCCTTGCCTATCATCTTATATCTCCCAGTCTGAAGTCAGAGATTTATATTCATTTATTCACCATCTTCCTAATTATCTAGGGCAGTTACATCAAAAAAAATTGACAGTGTATATATTGGAATGTACATGCTGAATTACATATTTGCCGTTGTTGACCTTTCATGTGTCATTGGACAATATTACATGGATTAACAGGATTGGTTTTAATGAAAATTTCCTAGGATGGTCTGTTAGCGTTTGCAATTTAATTTGTCCATTCCACTTGACCGCGTAAAGAGGTAGAGGCCAAAGAAATAATGGTACACATAAAAATCTTGTTCAATGCAACTTGGCTGTATCACCTGGATATATGAAATGAGGATGGGGTTATTGGAATGATGATTCACAGGGATCCTCTCACATCATGTTATTTGAAACTAAAATGATGGCTACTCTTAGGAGTATGTCATACAATACTTGATTACTGTAGTGCACTGGCTTCCCATAAAATTACATTTCATGGTTCATGCAGTGGAGGCTTTATGTTTAATGAAACTTCAGTGGTTGATAGTTGATAAAATAAATTTAATATTGTTTATAAATAAATTTCAGAAAGTGTCAGTGGTTTAAATTGTTATAGTTATTTTATGGTACAAATTTTTGTAATAGAGTTTTAATGTAATAATTGCATACTATACTGCTAGTCCTTGAATATATATTATATTTATTGCACTCTGAGTCTCTGATCTTCAAAATCTATATATTTCAATGTGAAATGTGGGATTGATTGACAAAGGACTCTAGAAAGGTTTGGTTAGGCTAGAATTGCAGTGAAGTTACAAGTTACCGCTATTTCTTTTAATATAGAATGAATATAGATAGAATTTGGAATGGAATTTGGATTCTGAAAGTGTTGCAAAGTCGAACAACTTCTGGGACGTTTAAAGGGTGGAGGTGATGTGATGCATGAGGATATTATATGGAGAATTTTTTTTGAAAACAAATATTCAATGAATAGGAAAATAAGGTATTTGCTTGAAAGTACATGGGAGTTAGAAGAGAATGCGGCAGAGAAGAGGGAATTCTGGAGCATGTAGATAGAGATATGGGGGACAGTGTTGACCTACAGAATTCAATATTATATCCCATGCCTTGATGGTCACTGCCTTGATTTGAACCAATTGGCTATATACAATAACAATAAGTTAATCATAATTAGCTTTTCCCTGGAATCCAGCTGCACATGAAAATCGAACATATCACCTCCAGACTAGAGCTGATCTAAACTTTTCTCCTGGAACTTTGAAACACAAAAAAGACATTGAACCTATCTTTGAAATGTTTGCCTCGATAAAATTTTGAGTCAAAATGGTCTATTTGGTTGGTGGGTAGGAAGCCGCGTACCTTGAATGACAGGAGCATTCGCGCGAAGATGACTCAATCTTTCATTCTGGCGGTCATTTGGTCTACTTGGCTGTCGAGGAACCAAGCTGTGTTTCGTGGGAGGACTCCGTATGTTGAGAATATTTGTGAGTGTGTGCTGAGATGCGTGGTGATTGGGCTCATTTTTATGCCGGGGCAAGGGCGGTTAATATTGTGGGAGGGAGTTATGTGTTACAAATATGGCCTTTGTTTTGTGTGTGTAGTTCGATGGCATTCTTTGTGGAGATCTCTTCTACGTTGAATGGGTCGAGCTGGGCGTTGTGTAGCTTTTATTACTTGTATTTCCCATTTGGGCATTTTCTCTCATTTATATAATTTGAGGGTAATTGCTTACTGTTAAGCTTCAAAAAAAATTTTGAGTCAAAATGCATAGCTCCTAAAAATAACCCCTAATATTATGAAAAGCGCACACAGTTTGAAATTTAAATCCTAAGGGACCAAGAGTTTCCTTTTAAAAAAAAATTCAATAGATGTGGGAATTGTTTACTGAACTTGATGAACAGGGCAACTAGTGTAGAAGGGGTGGGTGATTTACCAAATGATCCTGCATTCAGTGTGTTAGATCTTTTGGCTAACGAGAAATGAGGTATTCCCTGGGAAACATGCTAATTTATTGGGAATTTATTTTTGGGTCATTAAAGAAGGTGTATAATTTGAGGGCTAGATTGCTGAGTCTCCAGGAATGGGATATCTATTATAGAATGAGATGTGTTTTTATGTTGTACTAGGGTGGGAAATATGTTCTGTTACCTTGGTTTAAGGGCGTGGTCTTTTGTGCTTTTGGGGAGGCAACTTGTTCCTCCATTATCTTACCAAATTTAATCGAATTTTGTGGATGTTCTGCCATTTTTCTGTAAAAAAAGAAAAGAAAAAAAAAATCTATGTGATTGAAAACCATGAAATCATATGTTAATTCATATCAATCAAATGCGACGTTTTTTAAAATATGACGACCAGTGATCCTCAACTTTGCATCATTGGGTTTTTGCGTTCATCAATTGGCTGGGCACCCTTGCGATGATGTAAATGAGCATGAGGTGGCTGACTGATGTTTATGCAACTTGACTACTGCGCACAATCAAAGCACAAGAGCACATGTTCACTGCATTCGCACTCTGCTAGCTGAATGTGCCAATATTCTTGAGTACTATTGCTGGAATTGCAAGTTGTTTATGAGCTATGTCATCTTCCACTACACAGGAAGCGTCTGTTTGGCATGATTAATGATCTGCCTACAGTTTATGAAGTAGTGACACAAAAGAAGCCTGTAAAAGACAAGCCAATCGTGGATAGTGGAAGTAAGTCCAAAGTCTCAACAAAGGTGAGATATATATCATCAAAACAAGAAATCATCTATTGTTTTTCTGCAAGTTTTGTATGTTACTGTAACCCCCCCCTCCCTTCTTGTCCCTTTAGAGATCAAGCGATGGGCAGGTAAAAAGCAATTCAAAACCTGTTGATGATGGATACGTTGAAGATGAGGATGAACATAGTGAAACCCTCTGTGGGACTTGTGGCGGTAGTTACAGTGCGGAAGAGTTCTGGATTGGTTGTGACATATGTGAAAGGTGGTTCCATGGCAAGTGCGTGAAGATAACGCCAGCCAAAGCCGAGAGCATAAAGCAGTACAAATGCCCTAATTGCAGCATGAAGAAAAGCAGGCAGTAACTTTTAAGTGGAAGTAAATTATATGTTCAGTTGCCTAAGCTGACATTGTCTCTAAAACCTTTTTTTAGAGACGGGCATACGGTATCAGGTATTTATTTACCTGGTGTGAAGTTCACCCTAGCTAGAACAGTTGTATTATTAGAATATCAAACTCTTGTTTATGTTTCATTGATGGAATTTATCATTCTTGTTGTTCTGTTGTATGTTAAATTCCTAATCATTTGTAGAAATAACTTTGAAGGAGTTCTTGCTTAAGCTTTTTCTTTTTCCCTTTCTTGATATAGTTGTTCCCGTAACTTATTAAATTTTTTTAATCATCTCTGTTGATCTGTGGCCGTCACATGGTATAAGGGGAGTAGAGAGAAGTATGGGTGAATTAAGCCCAAAAAGTCAAAAGCCCGTTTGTTTATAAGGAATAAATGAGTATAATTATGCATGAATAAGTGAATAAGTTTGTATTGCTATTTAAGGTCCTAACTAAAAATTGTGATCTTTCAACGATCTATACCACTGGTATAAAAGGGGCTGACATGTCTAATAACTTGTCATCATCGTTTATAAATCAAGGTAGTTATATTTTGAAATAATTTTTTCACTTTTTATAAATCTTTATTCACATCTTATACATTATTTTTTCATAATTTATTCATAGTCAAACAAACAATAAAAACTTTATTATTAATATTTTCAACGAGAATAAAAACATAACAAAACATAAAATAATATATTCTTCATCTATACTAGAATAATTATATATCATAACAGTTGTAGCAACTGGCTTTGAAGGCTGGCCATGGATGATCCCTTTCATGGCGGAAGCTGAGGCCATTGGAATGAGTTGAGGCAGTGTGTATCACAGTGTGTTCAGATCAGATGCTTAATGACTACTTCAGGTTTTGCACTATGTCCAAAGGAAATGCAGATTGCATTTCTCTATGTTCCAAGAAAGCATCTGTCTGTGGATAGATTGGCTCGGGGAAGCACAGATCAAAGCAGTCAGAAAGACTGCTAAAAAAAAGCATATGCCCCCAAAAAAGCAGACAGAGACATTCAGAATGACCATTATATTGCACCTCTCCTCAGTCCCTATATGAGTAGTTTTAAGTATGGAACAATGCCTTCGCATTGTGAATATATAACCTCCTTTAAAAAAGAAAAGTATATTTTCGTGGAAGCTTTTAGAAAAGATAATGTTAGATCAATCCAGTGTTCTAAAAAGTTATCCGAGGTGGGGATTGAGGGGCTACCTAGGCGTAGGCAGGGCCTTCCCACATCGCTTAGGGCATAATCGCCTCTCTAGACGGTCGGCCGCCTATGTGGGTTTAGGCGGGGACTAGTCAGCCTAAAAAAAAAAATTTTGTTGCATATAAAAATCAAGATTTTTTTAGATTATTTAATTGTTGACGTTTTCTCTTTATTATCTATGTAGTATGTTATAGTTGCATCTATTAGTTAAGTATTATCTAAGTCATAGATGCGCTTGCATATTTTCTCTTCATAATTATCTGTATGATTCTACTTATGTTCTCTTCATGATTTAGCTATGTAATAGTTACACGTTTTCTTCATGAATATCTATGTGCCAGGTTATTTATCTTCTTTAGTTTATTTTATTTTTTTAACATTTAGGTATTACACACACACACATATATACATGTATATATTATTTTGTACTAACTAATTAATCATCGCTTAGCCGATTAATCCCTAATTCCTCTTCAACCGCCCAACTAGCGCCTAGCGCTTTTTAGAACATTGTATCAATCCATTTTCAATTGAATGGCCTCGTATAAGCAAAATGTAAAATAAAATAATAAAGTATATACTTCATCTAAGAAAGTTTATATTAAAAAAAAAATATTTGAGGCTATAAAAAAACCGTGAGTCTTAAAAAAATAAAAATAAGTGAAAAATCCAAATAACCCCTTATAAACTGCTTAAAATCTATATAACCCCCTGACTTTTCCTACATTCCATATAACCCTTTGAAAATACTATGTAAATCCAATTAACCCCCCGAGTTAAACTTTTGTTGACAGACGAGGATTATTCTGCGAATATTTTCGTTTGGTTAACTCTGACTAAGAACACATTATACTAAAAAAACCATAGAAATTGTTTAAAATGCGAAAAACCCTTCGTAAATGGCGTTTTTACCATTTCAAATAGGGTTTTATTTGGATATAGTCTATCCGGAGGGTGTAAAAGCTTTATTTACAAAAGATTTTTCACGTTTTTAATACATTGTGGGTTTTTTTATATTATATGTTTTTAGCGAGGGTTAACAAGACATAATATTCGCATAATAATTCAAATTTGTAAATGAAAATTTCATTCAAAAGGCTATTTAGGTTATATGGATTCAAGGAAAAGTGAGGGTGTTAGATCGATTTTTCCAAAATAAAAATAACCGCATTCTTGTCTTGACATTGAATTCTGACCTATCAAGTCTTATTACTAGCATCGCCCATGCATGTGCAGTTCTCTCCAAATGTTGCTGCATAGATGACACATGTTCAGCTGACATGCTCTCAGCCGACTCACGCCTCATATAAAAATATTACGACACCCGTATGAATGTCTATTGTAATATAACAGTGGCTGACAATCTCTTACACCTTTCAAGATACTGTTCATGCTTTCTGCTCTATTGGTGATCATTGTGCCATAACGATGACCATCATCATAACAAAGAGCCCATATAGTCTCCCATGACATTCATCATTTATGCACTGAATGACGTATTTTTCCGCATTTGATTTCATCACATGACACTGTACACATTTCTTTATGCTCCAGGTTCGGATAACATTAATGAGCGACTTCTTATTCGCGAAAAGTTGACCAACCTCAAAATCATTACATGAAAAAGATCCGATTTTATAAATGCATGGATGAACATTTTCTGTCACCGCTTGCTCCATAAGCTCATGTGTAGAATACATTTGAGGAACACTATATTCATGGATGGCAACTGTCACCACATCATGGTCCTCCTCAGTATCAGATCCACCAACCCAGTGATCTTCACGATCCTCTTCTTCTTCTCCTCCTCCTTCAACTTCCTCTTCTCTTCTCCTCCTTCTTGATCTTCCACTTCTTCGTTGTTTACTTCAATTCTCTTACGAATATCGTCCCAACCCATGTCATGAAATGAGGACCTATAAATGTAAACACACTAAACTTACACATATGAATACACCTACCAAAAAATAAATATATACACAATATTTACAAATGTGGTATATTGACACTTCCATAGGCACTGACGGTATTGCATCAATCAAATCTTCTTGTGCACACAGAATAAATGACAACAATGATGGTTGATATGAATTATGAATAATGGAGGGATATGAATCTTTTGCATTATAATTCATCGGAGCACGACCTCTTTGTATGATCTCTTCCTTCATTAACCATAACTCAATGCAATGTACGTGCTTTGGATACAATAAAATCATCACATTCACACCCATATCATTTTCAATAGGGATATCCAAACTCTTTCCGTCGTGAGTGAGATGCACAACACTCATGGACAATGTGTAACGACTTGGATCAGTCCCCGTTAAATGGTACATCATTTGGGGTAAATCAATATAGGAGATCCTCTCATGTATGATGCTGGCTTTCCTGGTACCACATTCATAAAATAAAATATCTTCACGTTGAACAATCCTCCAGTTGAAAGAGTAAATTAATAGGATATCAAATTTCTTTACCATCTAAACCATAAATTATTCAACTTAGTAAATATATTTCTAAATTGATAATAAAAAAATTCATCCAACACATATAAGCATATTAAACACTTTAACATTCATGCAACATATACAAAATATATTTTATAAAAGGCATAAATTTTTAAAATGTTTTCTAAGAGGCCTCTGAATTTTTTCCTAAGGCCTTTGTATTTTTTAAAAAGTTTTTATATGACAATCAAATTTTTACTTAAGTTTTAAAAGTTTATTTTGACAAATAGGAATTTTTCATAAACCAAAAAAAAAAAATTAACATTCAACTTAACAAAATATCATACATTCAACATGTCAATAATAAACAAAAAAAAAATATCGATAAAATCAAAACAATTGATAAATAAATAAATTCAAGAAATTGTTTAGGGTTTTGATGTTTATCTTTGGATTAAAAGTGATTTAAAGATGTTGATTGAAATGTGTATGAAATGTGTGGGGGATTAATTTTGAGTAGGGTGGGTGAGGGAGAAAAATGGGTTGAAAAATGGGATTTCTAGGGCATGGCAGTGGGGACGAGGTATATATATATGTCACGACTTGAAAACAGCATATATATATACTGTCTCCAGGCGAGGATATATATATATGCCGTTTTGAGGAGACGATATATATATATATATATATATACTGTCTCTCTTGCATTTTCACGTTCATGTATGTTTTGAACGAGAGACGGCTTATATATATGCCGTCTCCCTTATTAATTGGGTAAAACACTGGAGACGGATTATATAATCCGTCTTCAATACAAATATTCAATGGGGTTAATTTTTGTAAATATTCGACGAATAGAACTATTTTTACTAATATTCAACCATTACCAACAGACGCACTAGCGTCCACGGCGGAGCATATCCAGATTTTCTTTTGTCTCGCTCCCCTCGAATTGGTCGTATTATATAAAACCCTAAAAAAAAAAGCCCTCGCCATCATCGTCTATGGAGGGGAGAATGTCAACAATATCGACGTGCAATGATTTCGGTTCAGTTTTAGGAAATGTCGTGCGTTTGTCTGATGTGAGAGACAGTTCCACGACAAGAAATACGAAGAGATAGAGAAAGAGAGATGTAGATACATAGTGAGAGAGAGAGAGAGAGAGTCTGGTCAAATGTGATCACTCTCTCAGGTCCAGAAGAAGCCATGCAAGAATCCCCCTCACTTGCAGCCATTTTATGGCATCTCTTCGGATTCATCGAAGAGGGCTCCTACAATGCTTTAACCAATGTTGCACGACTTGTGGTCGATCATTCTTCGCAAAAACAGAGTCATAGAAGGTACTGCTGTTTACCCACTTTACATGTTTGTGTTTTTGTCTCAAACATATGGTTCTTTGTTATTATGAGATTTCTGGTTGAGATTTATTTTTACAGATATTGTTTGTTTTTATTATTATTTTCTGTCGATTGGGGACTATGAGCTTGATTATCGTTATTTGTACATTGTGAAGAGAGCGCTGAGACACTCAGTAAGTTTTGTAGCCTCATACACTATGATATCGCAATATATGAGGTTGTAATTTTGTTTTATTTTTTTAAAGAAAAATTTATATTAGTGTATCTCAATGTATATTTCAATTCATATAACAATATGCGTTTCAATAGGTGAGTGTGTGTATATATATATATGTATATATATTTTAAAAAGAAAACTTGTGTAGATTGTGGATGGGGCTGTAGCTGGACATATCATTTTCCCATTCTGAAATGTTTGGCATGTATACACACACATATATGCAATATATTTGCGTGTATATATACAGGGCGCACTGTGAATTTTTATGTAATTGCACATGAAGTTCAATAAGTTCATTAGCCAAACATATTTTATACTTAGTCTGACCATAGGGAGAGGTCTGAACCTAAATTTAAGAATGTAATAAAACAAATGAAAACAATTTTATTTTCTAAAAAATCACTAATAATTTGGACATCATCTGGTCCTTCATTCCTTATAAGCAGGCTGTATTTAATTCCGTGATTAATATAGATTCCAATTTATGTTAAATAGATTTTAAAATGAATTGTGGTATAGCAGTGCGTATAAAACTGATATTAGTTCATCATGATAAAACATGCTTTGTTGATTTTAATATTATTGCCTGATCAATCTTTTAAACTTCTGTTTAACTTATAATGGTTTTTCCTTTCCATTTTGCAATATGAACTGCTCTTTGATTTTTCAACACTTCAGCATTTACAATATCTCTTTGGTAGTGAATTCCCTTTAATATTCTGTTTATCAATTCATGTACTCTTGCAATTATGAAAATAAATTTCATTTCAAATCAATCTTTACAGGAGAAACATATAAAGATGTGGCATATTTAAGGAAAATTCTATGGAAATACTTGTAAATAAAATATAGTATCCGGAAGCATGGCTCAATATATTGGTCAAAAGCAAGCCTCAGAGGATGAAAACATGTCAGGGAAGCATAGATTGCGCTGGACCCCAGAACTACGCGATCGGTTTGAAGCTGCAGTGAAGCAGCTTGGTGGTGCTGAGTGAGTTTTGTTTCACCTTTGTTGTTTCAAATGATTTGCTTCTTTTCTATTCAGAGATAATGTATCGTTTTTTAATATCTGCAGATCACAACAGCCTGATCCATAACTCTAGCTACAACCATAACAGATAATCGTTATCTCACCCTACAGATTAAAAATATGATCATTCAAGATGGTCGACATTACAGTCTATATGAATAGAATATGAGTCCTCAATTGATTACCTCTTGAATGAATTTCCACGGTCTGTTTAGTTAACTATGAATACCATGCACAGAAATTAAAATTAACTGCTACTGATTTAATTTCTCTACTGAATCCTAACTATATTTTTGAAGGTTTTTTTTTTAAAATGATATAACGTTCTTAGGAAGCACATTTCAGAAATATATTGTATTAGCACCTTTAGACAAGAGAATATATGGCAATGTACATGTTTGTTAAAATTTATAAGCTACAAATTATACTTTTAGTTTAAAATAAACAGTTGTTGCATGTTTGTTTAAACTTATTAGAACTTATTTAAGTTAAAAACAACTTAAAAAAGTCATAGTCTTTAAGCTGGGTTAGGGGTGTTTTTTAGATTGTAACATATGAATTATTAAAAAAAAATTATTTACTAAGGATATATCTTTTTGTCTCCTCTTAATATTCCTCTCATCTTCCAAAAATACTACGGGTAATGACAAAAAAATTGAATTAGGACCGGGGAATGAGATGTGAATTGTGAAAAAAAAAATTGAGCTTAGAGTGGGGGGGGGGGGGGGGGGGGGGGGAGGGAGAAATAAAGAAATGGAGAGCGAGATTTGAGATAACTCAAGGTAAGATTAATACTTTGGATTGTAGTTTTTTTTTTGGGTAAAATTTGGATTGTAGCTAGAATATTTCAATTGTGTTTTTTTATTAATAGAGATCAAGTTTTATGTTGTTAATTAACATGGAATCCATGAATTCACTAATTTTATAAGTAAAACCACATTATGTTATCTAACATAAATTAAATTTAACTTCTATATTCCGAAGGGGTATGACAATTACACTGCGAAAAGTTGTTTTAAAGCTTATTTAAACAAAACATCCACAGTTGTTTATTATTTGTTTTTCAATAGCTATAATAAGCATGTCATCTGCTTATCAAAAAAATTAAAATTTATAAGTTATAATCTATAATCTGTAAATTTAAACTGCAACAAACATGACAATATTTGATAGGAAAAAATTATAATATAATTTAATGCATACTTTATTTATTTGCATTGTTTTCTTGGAATAACCATTTGTCATTTCTTGCATTTTGATTAAAGATTTGTAGTCTCTACAATAAAATTTTGTAGTCACCATTTTCCAACTTCTAATGTCATCTCTTTCTGTCCTGCCACGCCTCTTATCTTGGTAGTAAGAATTGACTCTAGTTTTCATCCCCTCACGTATATTTAGCAGTAAGACTATTCTTGCTTCACTTGAAAGTTCAATACCAATTACTTATTATCAAATCAATGAATATTAGCCACTAGGGTCTTGGTGAGTTGGATAGCACCATGAGTTTCTCCCCATTGGCGCATGTTCGACCCTCACCCTTAACTTACCCAGGTATTTGTAGGGGAACTTCCTAGTGGGTCGGTGCGGACACCCAGATGATTAGTCCTTTCCTCGAAGGATTTAAGATACCTCTGATAACAATAAATAAATAAATAAAAACAATGAACATTTGTTAAATTCATCTCTTTAAATTGTGCAGAAATCATGATGGTAAGAAATAGGATTTATTCTTGATCATGAATGCAATATGCCTAATTGATCTTTTGATGTTCTTTCCCTCTCTCCGGCATTTCTTTACTACTGAATTCCATGATCTATTAGTATGACTTATAATTATAAACTGTTCTCTTGGCGCAATCTTGCATATATAGTCGTTTTTTGTAGTACATTGTCAATGTACTTCTTTGCTTTAAATCTTGGCCCTTGTAGAAGAATTTAAGCTACATTGACATTGCATTTTGAACATATCACAGAAAAAAGGTGTTCCTATTTAATCTTTAATTTTTTTCTGATCTTCTCCAAGTATTGTTTTAGTTTTTTTTATTTTGCAGGCTAATTTAAGTTCAATAAATTTTGAATTCTTCTCATAATATTTAGGAGCAACTCCTAAAGGAATCTTAAAGGCTATGTCGTGGCCAAGTCTAACAATTGGTCATGTCAAAAGCCATCTACAGGTATTGTGTGATTCTTTTCCTTTTGTTTCTACATGTTACTTGAGCAATTAAAAATAGTCGTTTTTTTCCTTTGATTTTTAATCAATTTTTATTCTCCAGAAATACAGGATGGCGATGTTTATTCCAGAATCTTTTCATAGTATGTCCATGTTTCTTCCCTTGTACTTTCTATTGGTGTAAGGGATCGACTATGGTTTAATCGTTCATTTATCATTGTTTATACAGGAGGAAAGCCTGACAATAGGAAGATTTCAGAGATTTTGCCTAATTTCGCTGTGACATCGTGAGTATCACATTGTTGGCTAATCCAATCTCTATTTATATTCAATTTTACTTTTATTTAAACATAATTAATTATCTATTATCATCAGCATGACTATATTATTTGTGGCTGAAAAATGGATATTCTTGTCTAATTGACTTAAAATATTGTTGAACTTCCAAACCAGCTTGGAATTCTTTGTATTCACTAATAGTGTAAAGTTGTATTCAGTAATTTAAGTCATTTGAACTTTTTTTTTAAGAAAGTGGTAGGCTGGTGTCCTCATATTACTAATTACTAAGAGAGAAAGAGCCCAAATGGGATTACAAAATAACAAAACAAAATGACGATGCTCCGACATAGAAGAGGATTCTACAGCAGGAACATCAGACAAAGCATAAAGTAATTATCCCTGAACAACTAGGTCCCCCCTGGGACACATACAAACTGCGCCTCCACACAATAGCGGCCCCAGTCCAAGATAAACTTGCTGGTTTTAAATGTTTTCTTCCATATTTTGTGGCCTTCTTTCTCCTCTCATTATTTTAACTTGCAAAGCCATGGCTTAAATGTAAAAATAAATAAATTATGAGGCTCATAAACATTCCCTCTGCATAACGAAAATAAGATTTGCTGATTCTAAGTTCTCCATCTCTTTTAAAAGAGTTTGCATTTGCATGTGCCTCTTCCGACAATGTTCTTGCATGTGCTTATGCCTAAAAAGACTGCACACCCTTTATATAAAGAGTTTGCGTGAGCCATATTTGCACACTTTCTGTCTAGCCTGCATGTCCCTTCCAAATTCATATATTAACTGACACACACGAGTCAGTGATGCAAATCCACCAACATTCGTAACTATGCTCATGCATTCAATCAGTGATCCCTTGAGGAAGGACCATATAAACACCCAACGAATAGATATTCTGTGTGTCGGTTTCATTGATAAAAAGACCTACAATAAAAGGAATAAAGAGAAGAAGAATGAGTATTCCGAGGGACAGAGACACTGAGTATCCATCCAAAGAGATAGATAGCCAAAGTATCTGTCAGTTTTTGGTAGGTAAACATGGGGAATCAAACCCATGACCTATTGTTTGCAAATTATCTTGTCAACGACTGAGCTATGGATCCAAGCCCCATCAATTCTGTTGGGTACTTTCATGGTGGAACAGATTTCAGTATTACTCAAAACAAGACATGGTGGAATGTATTACCAAAATTTTGGTTGGTTGCTGACAGATCTATTGTATCATATTTGGTCCTTTCTGTGTAGCCATCAGTGTTAACAATCAGAAATATTGTTTTTAGATTGTATAAATTTTGTTTCCATTTATGTGATCCACAGTATCTTAAATGTTCAAAGGCACCTCTCTGCCAGGTTAAGAATTTTTCTTGTAAAAAATTTCTAGTGGGAATGACCTTAGACAGGAGCATGTCAATAATAAGCTTCACCAAGCAGATAATACAAGGTAGACTACGTGATGTAATTAAATCGGCCTCCATATGCACCACACCTGTTTTGGCATTAACGTTTGATCATTTATAGGGTATCTGAAGTCAATATATATGTCATTTACAATTTTACCCATGCACCATCAAAAGTCAGTCATTTCAACTGAACACAATATTATTAATAAATGTTTTCCTGATCCATAGTTTTGCACTTGGTCATGATTGTGTTTAATTGTTCTTGCAGTGGTGCTCAGATAAATGAAGCATTGCGAATGCAAAAGGAAATACAAAGACTAAAGTTGGATCAATCTCAGTGTGTTTCTGATATTCACCCTGTCAACTCCATCTAGTCACCAAAAAATCAATCTTCCATCATCTACTAGGACATGCTCCTTTTCTTTTTGGACCGAACTGGCAAAATTTTCCATGCTTTAGGTTTTAAGAATCAAATGCTACTAACCAGGGAAGTATTTTCAAGTTACTATCGATATGAGCCTGTAATGTCTCTGCACAGATGCCAGACACTCTTCTTTAATGGTTCTGCTTGTTTGTCCGGTAGCTAATCTTTGTGTCCTCATATAATCACCTCAATGCATGCATATCTTATGAATGTTCATAAGGTCTGTTAATTTTTATGAAGAAGTAAAGGAGGATGCTAGATGGAGAGAAGAAACAGAAGGGAAAGTTGAATAGAGGATGAAGGACAACTAAAAAAGAAACACAGTTGATTTTCTTTCTTCAATTCTTACTTATTTTTTATGGATCTGTAAACTTTTGCCTTAATGGAGCATGGTAGGTTTGGAAGGCTTCTTTACCTTTCAAAACTGTGAGTTTCTACATAAAAAGTATTTGGCTAGACCGCTAATTAATGAGAAATAACACGGACTTGTAGCAGTTTGGTAACATAACAGCCACCTAGTACCCAGCTGATCTAAAACCGCATAGGAGTTGGTTGAGACCTTTGGAAAATGCATAGGAGACCTAAATTGTTGTCCGACCTTTTTGGGTACAATGTCCACGTCAAACTTCCAAGTTCTAAAATATGCGGAAGTTAAAGATACTTATAGTGTGTTTCAAATCCAAACAATAATCTTGAATTAGAGCTGACCTACCGTAAGTACCCATAAATGTGTGCACCATTACTGTAAAAATCTTATGATCCATGATCCTAATGGATGTTAATAATCTTGATCTAACAATTTCATTAGTTTTTTCATCTGAATGATCGAGTATTGCATTGTGCTTGGAAAACGGCATTTAAGTTTGCTTGAATTTTAGTATTTTACTCATCACAGAGTAGTCTGTGATGGGTCCTTCTCCATCAGTCCCTTCTTCAGGGACTGTTTTTCTTTGCATGTATTTGCTTTGTTGTTTATTTGCTGTTTTCTTTTAGTCTTTGGTTTTGCATGTTATCTTGGGCTTTCACTCTGATTTAATAAAATGGGGCGATTGCCTTCCATGTTGTCATTTTTTTTTTACTTATCATAGGACCACTTGGGAATAAATTTTGGTGTCTCACCGGAAAAAATGCATCTAAGAGTCAAATAGCGTCATCCAACACACATCCTCTTCGATAGCACACACAAATCAGTTTATTTTAGTGACATGGTTTGTTGAACAGGAGCTCTTAATGAGATGTAGAAAAATAAAAAAATGTTAGTATGATCATTCCTGCTTTCACTTATGCAGCCCCAACATGTTTTGAAATTTTTTTGAAAGGTACACTTGTCTAATGAAGTGCATACTTATACAAAAAATAAAGTATATTCTTGAATGAATTAAATACATGCATTTTTGCATTTCCTTATACTACTATATAGTACCTAACATGGTATATAATAGGTTAGGAAAAAGTGGGGACTGCTACATGGAGTGCTGGGATGACTAAGTGTATCAGCCGGTCAGCCCCATGAGATGTAGATGAAGAAGTCATTGGTAATCTAATTAGACTCTCTTAGACGGATGATTTATCTAGATCTGATTTTGCTTAGTTACAGATGCTGATTAGCTGTCAGACAGGTTGTTTTTTTTTTGAATGGAAAGTGGGCATATCTATTTTGAAATTTTAACAAAACAGACCGTGTTTGAATGGGGGATGAGAGGAATAGAAGCAAAAAAGTAACATCCAAAACACAACACACACGCATACCTGGTAGAGAAAGCCTCTCTCTACCTGGTCACAGCTAAATCCATTACCCTCAACGCGTCCTCGCCCACCAAAACTCGTGTCGCTCTCGCCAATTCCGCCGTGTCCTCGTCCTCATCCACCAAACCTGGTCAGACAGGTTGTTATGAGGCAAGCTTTTTTTTGCTATGTGGGGATATCATTGCTCTTTTGTGTTTCAGCTATTTCCATTTTCCTCAGTTTTTTTGTCAAAACACTTGCCCATAGTTTTTCCCCTTGTATTGTTTTTATTGAATTATACTTTACATATTTTACTGCCACTACAAACAATATGTATATTTGGTATTCAATACAGGTAGGCTTGGTCGGTTGTTTACTTGAGGGTACTGTTACGTGTTGCAAGATTAAATATGCGGAACTGAAATTTAGATTTCTGATGACCTCGTATAAATCAAAAACTGAACCAGGGACTTGATAAACATGATGCTTCACATGCTTTTGTGGTTTCTCCTTTAAAGAACAAATTCTCACGTTGGATTTATGCTACAATGATTAGTTTAAATCATAAATTCACAATATAATTGATTTTATCTTCAATGATGGTAGGTAAAGAAGTGAGGATTATAGATAGAGATCTCAGTTTCACACACCACAAAAAATCCATTCTTATTTTTTTCTAAAGAACGGAGATGGTTGTGAACAATTGTAATTTCTAGTAACCACCCACTCACCTCTCATCTGTAAATGTGTATCTTAAATGGATCGAACGCATTCATGGATGCCTTGATTTGGATCTTTATCTAAAGTCCAACGTGTCTACTTGCTTCTGGTACTAAGGAGCGAATTTCTCAGCTAAACTTAAGGTCGAAAGGTTAGATTATGATAATGATCAGGTTTCCTCTACTTTATCACAATACTAGTGGAATAATTTCTTCACTCCACTTTATTGGAATGCGACATCTATATGAACATTAGATTATGATAAGACCTGACATCTCTAAACAAGTTCATGGTCACTTCCTTTATCATATGCTGTACTTCTCTGGTTGATATAACTCTAGAATCTCATAGTTTTTCTGTTATGACATTCAGACATTACAGCTTTGAGTCTGTTTGTGTAAATTAGAGTAATTACTTGTGACAGGTACAAAGTCAATTGAAGTCCAGAATCCAAGCCCTAAGGAAATTCTTAGAGAAAATGACAGAGCATAAGAATCTTGTCAATGGTATCAAGTCTCATAGTTCTAATTCGCTACCTTCATATTCCAAAGCAGAACCAAATTCAAAACACTATGGTTTCGACTCCGAAGTCAGATTTACTGGACAACCTGAAGTAATTACGTCTTCCTTGCTTAACATGCAAGACACAACTGCAGAAGTTCTTCAAGCTTACAAGCGGCAGAAGATCCCCAATGGATTATTCCTACCATGCTCTGAAGGTTCATCAGATACGCTGGATTTTGATGAGCAGAAACTGTTGGACAATCTATTTTTGAAGAGCGGTACCGATCTCAGGTTCTGAAACTGTGCCACCGTGGCCATGTGGAGTGATTGAGCTACCTATGGTATCCAACATTTTATGCCTATTAAAGATTTATTTGTAGCGAGAATGCACAGATATGGAAGCAAATGTGATTGTTTTATTTGTAAAAGTTGAATGTATAAATATTATGGAACTTTGTTAATAAAACTTTGTTTGGACTTTGATTACATAAGATGCATCATACATTTGCTGGCCTTATGTGTTGCAGAATATAAGAATGTACATCAATGATATGTAAATTTCATAGCAAAACTTCCAAAGAAAATGTTACAGTTTTTTTTTCAGCTCCAATTCTAATTCACACATAAGTTGATTTTTTTAAAAATGGTATATCTCATATAAACGAGATATATGCTTTTATATATACTCCAATGAAATACATGAATCTATATGAATATAAAATAATTTTAATGAAGTCTATACTTTATTAATGTGAGTATATGACACTATGAGACTGAAATTGAGGGTTTTGACAATTTCCACATGCAAGAAGAGCCTGACCCTCCTCGACCTATGGGCCAAAAAGATGGGTCAGGCCTTATAGGTCATGTGGCCCACACTATCACCAATGAATTTAGGGTGGTGGTGTGTAATGCTGTTATTTGTTAGACATTACTATTTAAAAAAAATATTAAAACATGTGCATATTACAGGTAAGATTGAAACTAATATTTTCCTTTTTTTTTTGTGAGGTAGAGTATATGATTCAACTCATTTCACTATGTACATACTTTATTTTGTAAAAAGATAATTGCATGATTTTGATTAAGATATTGCATAAGACCCATATATAATCGATATTCATTTATTTCATAAGACCCATGTAATCGATAAATCCTCGAATAAATATTCAGATAAATCCAATAAGGCTCGCTCAACTATAATTTCAATGATCGAAATAACTCAATCCAATCAATTTATATCCCAATAACAGTAATATCCGATTAATATTCATTGATCCCACTAAACCAAATTATCGATTTAAGATTCTATTTAAGTTCTCAAGATCAATTAAATCATCAAAACCCACAAATCAACTTATACTTCATTAAACATCAATTTGGGATCCTTTAAATCTCTAAAATTCATCAACTTGGTCATCAAGCTAAATATTTGAATTCTAATAAACTGCACAGAAATCTTTCAAAAATTATAACTTTTTACCCGTAACTCTGAATTGGATGATTCATGATTCGTTGGAAAGATCTTTTCAAAACTTATTTATGTTTCAAAAATACAATTTTCCCATAAACGATTCTATCATCATCAAAAATATGATTTAACGTCCATACATATAGTCAACCTAAAAATAACATTTAAATTCCCAAAACCAATAATTCTAGTTTGATTCTAAGAATTCATTCGAGATCCATTGAAATATAATCAAATAATCAACTAATTAAAATCTCGATCAAACCCTAACCCTAATTCATCAAACTTCTTCTCCAAACAATAGATTGATACAATCATCTCCTAACCAAAAATAAATTGAAACCCTAAACAACAAAATCAATAGAAGCATGATTTCTCACCTTAGATCAGGTTACACCACCCACCATCTCCATCTAGGATTATGTCATCACCACCCTTCACACCTTCTGAAATTTGGATGAAAACCCTAACCCAAACATGTTATTTAAAGGGGTTTACCGAAATTACAAAACGACCCCTGAAGTGTTCCAGGTTTATAATGGGGTCCCTATCTAATTTACAAACAGATCCCTATCCGATTTATAAATAGATCCCTGAAGGCTATTAAAAGGTATTCAGGATTCGTAACTAGATCCCTGGGCCCAATAATTTGACACTTCAGCTTAAAAATCTAATTTCTCAAACTCTAAATCTCATCAAATTTCAACCAAACTATCTCGACACTATAAAGATCTACAAAAAAATATAAAATAATTATTTCAACATCAATTTATAATTATCATAATTATAAATCAAATTGGACCCATTTGGACCCACCGCCATATATGAAAAAAATGAAATATAAAAAATATCAAATTTAAAATTTTCATTACATATTTAAAATAAATATATAAGGTCGAAAAATACTGAAACGTTACACTATCAAAAACTTTTGAAGGTAAAAAATGGTTTTATTATAACAAAAATATACAATTTCAGCTTCATACTATATTTATATCATTCACTATACTATATTTATATCATTCACTATAGATACCATTAGCGAAGTGGACCTAAAATTTTTAAACCTTTATTGATCTCTTATTTTCAACATGTTCAGGTAAATCAATCAATTAATATATGTTTTTTACTTTTTAATTTTTTCCCACCAAGGATGATAATAAAGGCAATCAAATATACAAATCTTTACATTGCCCCGATTGTTATTTCTCCTCAATAAAGCTATCCATGACAGATGAGATTGTAGCAGGACCCATATGAGTACTCCAAGTTCCCTTGTACCATAGTTTTTCGAGGCACATAGATAGCTAGCTACCTGAAACATGAGATTCTCCAAGTTCTCTAATGCCCACATGTTCTAGCATCAAGAATATATATCCTCCCATTATAACCTAAGCTTTAACTTTATCCCAATTCCCAGCACACCTAAAATAAAAATCCTTATTGAACTTGTCAATTCCACTACTAAATCACACCACATGTCACACAAATTGTGGCACAGGAATTGCACATATAACAACTCTTTCATCCATAGCCATTCCTTTTTAATGATGGATTTGGCATGGAACAGTGCTCACCCACCTTCACCTCCTCCAAAGTTGAGCCAAGTGATCCTTAATGGAAACGTGCTGCAATTTTTATTTTGTTTATGCGCATCTTTCTGGGATTCATAGTGGCAGCCAAGCTTAATTATTACAAATCCATTAGCCAAGGCTTAGCCACCTTTTTTGATGGTCACCATCTCAACTGGTAGTCTAGCATCGTCATGCATAGCTCTTCTGAGTGTAACTAGTGTTGGACAGCTTTATTAGAAATCAAAAGTATCAACAATGATTCACAAAAAATAATAAATATGGGGAGTCACTCATGTGTATGGGGAGGGAAACAGGGTGGCAGACCACTTAGTTTCTTTTTGGCAATCCACTTTGGGTATGAGACTACAAATCTAAATACTGAATTGTGCTCTCTGCTTGGTGAGGTCAAGTCTGGTATCCCCCACATAAGGAGATCTTGAATCTCATTCTCATCTCTCTCCCCATCCTTAATTTATAAAACAATTTCGTTATTATGTTCTATTTTATATACAAGGTTGGAGTAGCTCAAATTTTTTATAAAAATTCATTATTTCTAAGTTAGATTAATAACTATCCATTGATAAAAACTCAAAAGAGCGCAGTATTACAATAATATAAGTAAAAGGAAGGAACAAATTATAGAGGTCATGGTTTAGTTCTCAAAGCAATATAATTACCACACCAATCTCTATTATAAAAAATGATCCATTACTACACGTTCATCACATTTGGTTTCTCTCACCTAGCCACTCTTGGCTAGCCGATAGAGGTACCACCTCTTCACCAAGGGTCTTGGGTTAGAGTCAATAAAAAAAAAATATACCAAAAAAAAAAAAAGAATTCGGTTCTCTTTTGAAAATTATCTCACTTTTTGGACTAGCTTAATTGTTCTAGCTACACACTGCAGATATGATAGGATGAATGAAACGTGGTTATTCTTAATTTATTTTTATTTTATTATAATTTTTATATTTTGACGAAAGTAATTGATTATCAAAAGTGAAAACTATATATATATAAATATGTTCAAGATTTTATGGACTCCAGAACAAATTTTATTCCACTACTTTTGTTATAATAATATAATTATGTATTCTAATTCCTATTCCATATCCCGAGTATATATATAGAGCCATGAACCAATCAAGAGTTATGTGAATGGGAAGGGCATATCTTGCAGTGTTGATTGGTGGACTGAATTAATTCAAGAATTCACTTTCAAACTTTTGACAACAATGTGAGAAAACATTAATTATCCTTGGAATCAATTTTTTTAAAGCATAATCTTATCCAATTTGTAACCAGAAAATGAAGTTTGAAAATACTCATTTAAAATTGATTATCTAATAAGCTGATTTTACAGAAGTTGAATCGTTTATAACCATTTGAAATTTTTATTTAAAAACAACTTTTTAAATAAATCAACTAGCTATTTTCATAAAAGTTACACTCAAATCAAATTTTTTATAAATATTATTTTGTTAAATTTTGAAAATAAAAACTAAAATCTGAAATAAAAACATGACGAAGTTCATCGATTGGATATCGTTTTAAGAATTGGTTTCAAATGGGACTAATGTCGTGATCATTTGGACTAGGGACGATCATTTTGTGCGACTGATTGATAAATAGTTAGAAAACTACATGTACTGAATTTATTGTGTTTGAGAATTCATTCATTCTAGTTTAACAAAACTTAAATATAACAAAGATACATATGCAAAAATCCAATCATTTTTCACGAGCTACTTATCTTTAGATGCATTATGTGGGACTTGAAATATTCTTCCAAATTGACCAACAGGTTTTTTGGTGGACAGATACCAAACTGTGTTTTTTTCCCTATTTCTTAGGTTGGTGTTAAACATTGATGCCCTATTGATCAGTTTCACATTAAAAGAAAAAAAATCAATAACAAGAACATCTAAATATCTAATATCAAACTATATGTGCCAATTAATTTCAATTGATAAATGCAACTAGTAAAGGCTTTTAAGTGTTATATGTTTGATATTTTTCAACAATTTTTAAAAAATAGGTTGAAAAAGTTGGGTTTAGGTGGTCCCTATGGGAGGATGGAAAGTGATCCTATGCTTTTAATCATACATCGGTTCTTTAGAAAATACTTTGAAGATTTATAAGATGAACTTATCATACTCTAGTGAAGCCCTTTTGGTGACACCTTATGGTGGATCTTGCACTCGTGGGTGTATGTATTAGGTGTTTTAGAAGCGTACATGCGCATCATCGGTAGGAGATGAAGTCTTTTCTTTTTCATATGCAATTTGGATCATCTGATGGAGAAACGTTCATATGCAATGTGCACGTTGAATTGATCAGTTAGTAGTTACATTGATCAAGGGGTGTGATTGGAGGGATGTATCATATGGTAGACGATCTAGACCACACGATCGTGTGGAAGCGGTGGATCACCGATCGGACGGTTACCGTAACTATCCATTCGTGAAAGAGTGTGTTTTTTGCACCAAGAGACACTATTTTACCCATAAAAAGAGATCCTTAGTTCTAAATGAACAAAACAACAACCACTAATCCTCATATTCCTTAGATCTAAATGAACAAAACAACCACCACTAATCCTCATATTCCTTAGATCTAAATGAACAAAACAACAACCACTAATCCTCATATCTTTTCTATAAATTACCAGTTAGTATAATTAACCTTATAAACAGAGAGTTCAAAGAGGTTGAAACAAAATACACACTCTTATTTCAACTCTAGTGGAGGTTTCATTGTATCTGAAAGTTATGATTCATAAATCCCTAGTGTGCTCGCGGTTATTACTCGAGCAGGAAAAGTCCATTTAAAAGCATTCAACTCCGTTGATCTTTGACATACTAACATTGGTTCTGTCATCTTCTATTGTCCCGACTTGGAACATTACAATCATAGAAAGAAATGTGTATAATATGTTTAATTAATTTCTTTTTATGAATGACAGGCAGCTTCGTATGGCTGGCTGATACAAGAAAACTTTTTATGTCAAGCCTCAAGAGTGTTGGACCAAAAGAACACATGTTCACACATGAATGACCCAAAGAATTAAGAATGATCTGATTTTTGATATATACATATGAAGAATGTGTTTGAGCACAGTCTTTAATGGAAAATGGAAAAAGTATCTTTGATGGAAAATGTAATAGTGAAATAATCCAGTAAATAGTTTTATCTTTGACTAAATATATATTCCTTCATTTAACTCATATTTGTTTTTATGGGTAGGGGAGATTTTTTTTATCTATAATACTTTCCTAATAAGAAAAATATTGGTAAGGGAAAATAAATTAAAGTTTTTAATTTTATTCTTTTTAGTTTTGTTTGACATAATTACTAGTTTTTTGGATGACAAGGATACAAATTTCATTATTCTTTCATTTATCTTCATTTTCCTAAATGCACAAACACGTACACCCCAAAGTCTCAAACCATATACTTAACATATTCACATCAAAGATATTCAATTCAAGTATGTTTTCTATTCCATTCTTCCTCTCTTGCATGAGTCAAATATATACTTGCCGTTTCCACCCCCCTTTCTACAATTGATAGTACTTCTCTTTGAATAGATTGGGAGAGCCTACATTTTATCTTGGGCAAAGGCGACTTCGTGTGTGCATGCACACTGAGCACGTGCATTCACATATATTAAATGCCAGAATACACTTCTCATGCATGCATGTGGAACAAATTCTTACATTTTGAAGTCTAGAGTAGTCCAAATAAAAGTAAACATCATAAATAGTCATCATCCAATATTTCTATGATGTATGTCTTTTTTTTAGGGAAATTCCAATCATAATAAAAATAAACACTATCTGAATGGGAATGGGGATGCACTACAAGAAAAAGTGCCTTTACCGACGGCCGAGGTCGTCGCTAAAGACCATAAAATCCGTCGCTAATATATTTATCGACGGCCGGACTGACCGTCGGAAATCGTCGTTAAATGTCCCGTCGCTAAAAGAAACACCGACGGCTGCGGCCGTCGCTAATAAGGCAAACAAAAATCACCACAGCTTAACCATAGTTAATTATGACATTTTTAGCAACGGTCGGTGACCGTCGCTAATATTCTGTCCCTGTTATATAATGGTTTTCAGCCGATCGAGCCATGTATTTTTAGCGACGGTCGGTGGCCGTCGCTAATGTGATTTTTTTTGTTTTTTTTACTTATTTACTGATTTTTATCAAAATTTGCACCTGAATAATTCTAAAGTCATTCAACAATTTCTATCTTCTGGATATTTCATTCACAATCACAAATTGAAGAATTCTTGAATTCACTAAGGTTTAAATAAAACAACTTCATATTCAAAATATAATATAGCTAACATCAAAATATTACATGCAATTCTAATGAAAAACTAACTCTTCATAGAATTTTTTTCCCTCAAGATAATCCTTTTCATTTGAGCCTACAGTTCCTCTCAACTCTCCTCCGATGTCGACTTTCCATAGACGATTTGATTATGCTTTATCCCTATATAAAAAGCTTTGCATATATTAAAATATAATTAAGTAATGGATAGTGTTATCAATATCAAAACAATAGAAAATTACACTTACCTAGTTAATGTGGGTTGGGCATTATGTGTTGTATGAAATTCTGCATCTGCTCCATATTTCTCTTCATTTCTTCAAGTTGATGCTCAAGGCCTCTTTCTCTCTCATCACGTGACCTCTCTTTCTCTTCATGTAACTTACGTAAGTCCTCCATTTGACTACGCACGTCATGTAATTGAGAGCATACATCTGAATAACTGCCTTGTGATTGATTTGATGACCGTCCAAATACAGTGGTAGGCGTCGGTCCTAATCCAAATCCACGCACTCGTCCATGTCGCTCTGGCCCCATAACAGTGGTGTATATGTCATCACCAATATTGGAGCTTGACTCTTGCGTTGAGGCTATCTCCCTAAAACGTGACTTTATAAAAAAAATCAAAATTAGTCACAACTTATTATCATTTATAACACTCATATACACATACAGAAATGAATTCTTTTTTATGATACAAACTATACCATAATTTCTGCGGAGTGCGGATCTGATGGCGACCCATCTTTTTTTGTATGGGTGATTGCAAAAAGCTCAGCACGTGTAGGTACACTACCATCTGTCCTCGCTTTTTTCTATTGTCACACATAAAGTTAGCATATAAATATATTGAAAATTTCAAATAAAATAGACTTCATGTATATCACCTCTTCATCTCTATACCGAGCAAAGCTCTTTGTCCCCCCGGTATGCTTTATTTTGTTTGTTTCGATTCTGACTATTTTTAGCTGATATTGCCTGCAAAACATAAATATAAACATCAACAATAATATATTACAAGTGCATTTTTAAAGATTGTGGTAAACTTAAAAAAATTACTTGAGCTCCCGGAGTACTCCAATATTGCACAAGCCAAGTCCAGTCACTATCAGAAACATTAGGAGGTTTCCTTGCCAAACGTTGAGCATCAGAGTCAAATGACTTATAAAATTTTTCTTTCAAATTACTTCTCCATTCTTTGTATTTAATAGACATTGATTGTAGAACCCAACTCTTCCTATCCTCCCCTACATCAAAGGTTTCCTGAAAGATATGAACAAATTTGTATTCTAATGTAATAAGTCAAAATTATATTGAAAAACTAATAGAAAAAAATGAACCAACAATTTTTTTAACCTGAATTATCTTCCATAATCTTTCTTTTGTCTCCTCAGGTATGTCTGCCCACTTTTTAACATTTAAAGGGAGTTCACTATTTCTAACTGTCGCTCCCAATGTGTTTATAAATCGAGCTCCAGTATCTCCAATTGCTTGTCCATGTTCATTCCATTCAACATGCAATTTCTCTCCCTGTCGCAGAACTACGCCTCTTGTCTTTCCCCTCCTCCTCACACTAGTGGAACCTAAATGAAAATAAGGTGATGTAAATGGAAAGCAATAGATAAAATACATGCAAAACTATATTAATACCCGCGCTAGAAGAAGCATCAATAATCTGTACAGGGGAAACAATATCGTCCCTATTTCCTGCTCCCTCTGGAATCGAACTAGCCGACTGTCTCGAACTTCTTGATCGGGTCACCATGTGCTACACAATATAACAAACATTACATCCATATAATATTTTAAGAAACAATTAACAAGTAATAAATTAAAGAACTTAAAATACAACTTAATTCATCTAAAAAGTAACCATCAACATCATTTACCATGAATCTATGCATCAACAAATTCTCCTGCAATGTCTTCCCTAGTCCAAGATACAATTTCATCATTACTAGATTGTTGTAGTGTGTCTGCTTCATTGGATTGAAAAGCTTCTTCTATTTCGAAATCATATGTGTTTCGAGGTTGTGTCATAATTGGAACATACCAATTATCATCATTTGTGTTCTTCACATAAAAAACTTGTCGAGCTTGATTGGCAAGAATATATGGCTCATTCGTGTTTAAAGTCCGTGTAAAATTTATGCATGTGAACCCATACTCATCTTCTTTTATTCCTGAACGACTCAATACATCAAACCAGGCACATTTGAACAATACAATCTTATTCCTGCCGATATACTGTAGTTCGACTATTTCTTCTATGATGCCATAATACCCGACATTTCCTGTGATTGGGTTCTTATCTCTTGAACTCGCAAAACTAGATATCTCAGCCATCACAAAAACTCCACTATTTTGAGTTTTTCTTTTCTTCTCCCGGGCTTTTGTGTGAAATCTATAACCATTTACAATATATCCTGTACATTGTGTCACGGTTTGAGAAGGTGCTTAAAGAATGTTGACAACTCAATCAGAGTGGCACATACTTCTTTTGGCAAGAGTCCACGTATTGCAAGCGGAATAAATTGTTGCATAAGAACATGACAATCATGACTCTTCAACCCTGAGATTTTACCTTGTTTAACTTGAACACATCTTGAGACATTAGAAGAATAACCATCTGGTACTTTAATGTCCTTCAAACATTGACAAAATCTTCTCTTCTCGTTCAAAGACATTGTATAGCATGCAGGTGGTATTAAGAACTTACTCCCTTCTGGTATAGGGTGAAGCTGCTCCCTAATACCCAATAATTGAAGATCAAGACGAGTATTTAAGTTATCTTTTGTCTTGTCATTTAGATTCAATAACATGGAAATCACATTATCACAAACATTCTTCTCTATGTGCATAACATCCAGATTGTGACGCAACAAAATATGTTTCCAATAAGGCAACTAAAAAAAAATGCTCCTCTTCGTCCAATTTTTTGGCAAGTGACAGTCATCTTTCTTTCTCTTTTGGCCAGACCTATTTATTTCTGCTTTACCAAAAGTAATTTGCTCATAGTCACGCAAACCTTCAATAACATCAAATCTGCTCAACGGAATTGGCGCCAATCCAAGCTCTTTCTTGTTATTAAAAGACTTCTTATTTTGACGATACCTATGATCAGGTGATAAGAAACGACGATGACCTATGTAACAATATTTATGTCCATGTTTTAATCTTTCAGAGTGAGTATCCTTATGACAACATGGACACACTTTTTGGCCTTTTGTGCTCCATCCTGATAAAATGGCATAGGCTGGAAAATCATTAATAGTCCATAATAACACTGCATGCATTTGAAAATTTTGCTTCGAAAAGGCATCATAAGTCTCAACTCCATTCGACCACAAATCAGTCAACTCATCTATCAATGGTTGTAGATACACATCAATATCATTTTGAGGACCCTTAGGCCCAGGAATAAGAAGTGACAACATGAAGAATGATTGTTTCATACACAACCACGGTGGCAAATTATATGGAATGAGAATGACTGGCCATGTGCTATAGGGAGTAGCCATATTAGCAAAGGGAGAAAATCCATCACTTGCTAAGCCAAGTCTAACATTATGAGGTTCTGAACTGAATGAAGGATATTCCTTGTCAATAGCTTCCCAAACCATAGAGTCTGAAGGATGCCTTAAGACTCCGTCTTCTTTACGTTGAATAGCATGCCACCTCATATCCTCAGCTGTTTTTGAAGACATAAACAACCTTTGAAGCCTCGATTTAAGTGGAAAATAGCGCAACATCTTTGCTAAAATTTTTTTTTCTTTCATTGATATATCTGATGCTTCTTTAGTAGCTTCACATGTACCCGATTTCCAACGTGATGAACCACAAACTATGCATTCATTTGCCTTCTCATTCTCCTTCCAATATAACATACAGTCATTTGGACAAGCATCAATCTTCTGATAATCTAGACCAAGGCCTCGGAGAACTTTTTTAGATTCATAATAATTCTTCGGTAATTTTTCACCCTCTGGAAACGCCTTCTTTAACAACTCCAATAACATGTTAAAGGATTTGTTGCTCCACCCATTCAGACACTTCAGGTGTAACAACTGAACAAGAAAAGAAAGCTTCGAAAATGTAGTACAACTTGGGTACAGTTCGGTCTCGGCATCTTTCAACAACTCGTAAAAATTACGTGCTTCACAGTTTGGCTCATTTGAAGTACTCTCATTATATTCATTATCAACTCTGTCACCTGTATCATGTATTCCAAAAGCATCTTGTAGCATTCCTTGCATATCATCTCCCTCATTGGATTCATCACTGCTTTCCTCATTCTGAAAATTTTCACTATGATAATACCAAGTGGTGTAGTTAGGCATTATTCCCTTCCATAATAAATCACCATGAACATCATCCCGTTCCTTACGATATACATTGCGACAATCAAGACACGGACATTTAATTTGGTTTCCAAAAGATGACCGACTAAATGCAAAATCTAAAAATTTAACTACTCCCTCAAGATATTCACGACTATTTCTTGGCTTTTGCATCCAACTTTTATCCATTGAAACAAAATAAAAAACCAAATCAACTAATTCAAATAAAACACCTGTTTTGGAGAGAACATAGCAAGGGGTCAGATGTTAGCACATAAAAGATAAAAAAAATCAATTTTACATATACTCTCAATCCACATTTCTTTCTTTTTCTGTCTAAGGAAGAACATTTTATTGGTTTGTATCATCCCATTTCATATAAAAAAATCTCTCCAATATGAAACTCTGGATTATAAATAAAAACTATGACTCTACATTGTTATACTTGGCATAAGTTCCTTTTATACCACAATCACCTTACTTTACTAATAGAATATGAGGTCCCTGTGATGATACATTCCCAAAATTGGTGCTGTTTAGGAAACTGATTTGGGACAATAAACTGTTGAATTGCATATCTGCATGATGAATTTACTAAGCAGCTGGATGGTTGAAAAAATGGTCCCAAAGTATCTAAATGAAATTAAAAAAAAGAAGAAGTTACACACATGCAAAATATACATCTCAGCTAACCATGTTTACAGCCTAATTCATAAACATTAAACATTCCTTTTACATATATAGTGGCAGAACTTAAAAAAAACTCCAAAATATATGTTTCATCAATCTAAACACTAACTCCAAAATAAACACACCATTACAAGAAAGTAAGAAAATAAAAACAAAGGAATACCAAAGGAAAAATTTGGTCCAATGAAACAGTAATTAGCATATACACCTGAAGAATCTCCATTTCACAATGTGTTCATTTCAATGTAATGAGGACCACACGTATACAGGTTTTGATGCCATATCAGTATATCACACACTCTACCCATGTCAGACAAAAGAATGTGCCTTATGTATAATCGTGCATCCATGTCAGTGATACAGTGACCTCAAAGATGACTAAGTGCCAAATTATATATACCAGATATTATTAGAATTAATCCAGAAAGAAAGCATTTTAAGTGTATGTATGATCTTACTGCTCGGATGTAAATTCAACAGGCCCATGATAATGTTTGAGCATCTAGTACATAATTTACATTTTAAATTAATGTCATGTCCCATAATAATCTTTTTGAAAGAGCCGTGTCATACATGTCATGTGTGTGTTGCTCATTAGATAGGTTTGTTATATAGAGAAGTATTCAAGATCTCTAAATTCTTCCATATTTTCCTCTTTCTTCATTTTCATATATCATATTTCATACTTACCCCGGAGCGAAGATCACATCTAATAGACTAATACATAATTTAACAAGAAGAAACTAATTTTTCATATAACTGAATTTCGATGTTTTATTGTTGGGAATAAACCAATTCTAGATTTGTGGAGACACTTGTTTTTACCCACCATGGTTAAATTCATTCACCTTTCTTATCTGAAAAGTGTAAAATTTCATCTAAAAATACAATACCCACCCACTAAACCTCCATAAGAAAGAAAGACATCAATCCCACTGGGAAATGTGTAAATACAAATGTTCCAAATCATAGTTCGCAAGTTTAGATTAGAGAAATTTCTATAAAATTAACTGCCAGCCTTTGGAGGTCAAGCACAAATTCCATTTTTAAAATATTGTGTTTCATGCTGTCTTTGTAATCGATTCCCACAAGGAGGTTGAGCACATTGGGCCCACCTATGCACCTTAACAATCTTGGTCGGCCATCTGTTGAAAGTCCAGATAATACAATTTGTTGCCAAATGAATACAAAAAGGAAGGTTACACACGAAATTTAAGACTCAGCCAGAATATGTCAATTTACTGTGATTATCAAAGCTATTTTTGTGGCTTAAAAAAGATGGGTGAACAATGAAACATACAAGACAGAGCAAGCAGAACTCATTAACAACAAGATATACCTAGCTAATTTGTGTCCCAGAACCCCAGATATGAATGGAACACTGTGACATAGTCCCCTCAACCCAAGGACAAATTTTATTTTATTTTTTTTGAAGGGGCTGGGGGGGACTCTATGGACATAGCTATGCTAACTAATGAAATGTATACGAGTCATGTGACAGATTAGCAATTAGGAAAGTAATGACATGCTGTCGTTCAAAGGGATACCAAACATGAATCCCAATCACTAAAATAAGAGTCATCCAAGCAAAATATTTCATTGCAATAGTGAAATGAGAAGACAAAAAAAGTTGTGTACCCAACCTTCATTGTTTTCCTTTTCCATTATCCCTTTTGATTTTAAATCTCTCTATTTTTAATCTATGATAAAACTCTAGCTAGGATCTGCCATTCAATCTTTCATCATCTTTCAGTATTAATATATATATATATATATATATATATATATATATATATATATATATATATATATATATGCATATTATGAACAATTCATATAACAGAAATCCCAATAATAAGAATTCACCCACAAAAAATAGAATACAAAACCTAGATGAAATCCCACAAATTAAATCCTGAAATTAATTTTAATAAATCAGCCAAAACTCACCTTGAAAAAAAAAACAAATCCACACTTATGGATTAGGCGAGTTGGAGGTGGGTAGGCGAGAGGCGGCAACAGATCGGGCGAAGAGGGGCGGGCTGAAACGTGGTCTGGCGGCGGATTGGACGACGCAAAGGCAGATCCAAACGAGGCGGTGGCCTCTCGGGGCGAGGAGGCGGTGGATCAAGGCGAGGCGGAGCTGGATCAGGGAGAGGCGGCTGCGCCTCGGGCGAGAGAGGCAACGGCGCCTCGGGCGAGAGAAGGGAGGGCAGGAACAAGGTTCGGGCGGCGGATTAGACAAGGCAGAGGCGGATCCAAGCAAGGCGGAGGTCTATCGGGGCGAGGAGGCGGTGGATCGGGTGGAGGCAGGGGTTAGGGTTGGGTTCGGCAATGACAAGGTTGGGTTAAAAAAAAAAAAAGTCATGAAATTTTTTTACTTAACCCACACTATTAGCGACGGTCGGCGATGGCCGTCGCTAAAGGTGGAAACAGCGACGGTCGAAACCGTCGGTAATGTAGAAACAAAACCGTATTGAGTTATATAATAGACCTATAGCGACGGTCGGAATCTGGCCGTCGTTAAAGATACTTTCAGCGACGTTTCTGGCCGTCGCTAATAGTCAACCATGTATTGTGGGGTTATTCTGTGAGGTCATTGGCGACGGTCAGGACATGGCCTAGCGACGGTTTTTCTGTTGATCGTCGGTAATAAGCGTCGCTAAAGGCTCTTTTTCTTGTAGTGATGAGAGGAAATAGAGAAAGCAAAAAAACATTACAATAGAAAGACTACGAGTAGGAGAGCTTTCGTTAGAAAAAGCTTCTACATACAAAACCTCCACCCCTACATAGTCTAGACGTTACCCCGTGGTATGAAACCGATCTTCCTCCAAAGCGATCTGGCCGGAGGCCTCTCCTAGACAAGTTCCCCACTCGATAATTGAATATTGTCAAAGATTCTTGAAAAAGAAAGGTGAAGCCTTGAAAACCTTCTCGTTCCTCACTCTCCAAATGGCCCAAGCGCAAGCGGGAAAATGATGTATGTCTTATTAGCCAGTATTTCCTAGGCTTTCTCTAGTAGAATATAATGAGAAATCTGTTAAAAATAACTTGGTAGTTTTTTTTTTATATCATTTAGAGCACCTCCAAAAGATTCATTATATATGAGATTTATTACTCACACATTTGAAAACTCCCTAAAAAAGTTTCTCTGACGGCCTCATTACATGTGAAGAGCCCGATGGAAAAAATTTATATTGAAAAAAAGACAACATTATATTATTCTTCCCAACTTTTAATCCCCTTCCTTCATCTTTATGTTAACTTTTTTTCCCTATGACATAAAAGAGGAGCAACCTCTGCACGTTCAAGCAGGGCCGGCTTGAAATATTATGAGGCCTATGGTGATAATTTTAAATATAATTTTAAATTATTATATATTTTATTTTCATTTTAAAAATATGAAATTTTTTTATATAAAAATCATTCTTCTAGCTTTTTGGGATCCAAAATTACTAATTATGTTTCTATATTCAAGTTTTTATTTAATCATTATACTATGAAAAAATTAATTAGAGATCCCTGGGGACACCTATGTAATAATAATAGGTCGCTTGACTTTTTCTTCTTTTCTTTAGATCCCTAAAGTACCAAATGTATTATGTTTAGGTCCCTGACACTAACTGCCATCCCATTTTTTATGTGATCTCCCCGTTATGCCCCTCATTAAACCCCTGTGAAACCCAAATGTTTTTCCCCCAAAATAACCCCCACTTCTTCCCTACCAAGAGACCCAAACCCTAATCTCCCATCCATTGGAAAACCTCCTCCGATCCCCTCCATTTTCGTCGTCCACGCTGCGAAATCCAGCTCGAAGAGCATCGACGGCGACAGATCTGGCTCTGTAGAGCATCGATGGCTCGGAAGGTATGTATGGGAGAGCTTTATATGTTGGTAGATTTGGTTTTGGGTTGTGGATTTTTGTTGGTGAGTGTGTGGGTTGATTTCTTGCTCTATTTGAGTGTGAATTTTGAGTGAAAGATGTGTTTTTATGTGAAGATTGATTTTTGATAGATGGGATGTCTTCGGGAGTCTCTTTCGATGAATGAATGGTTTGCGTTTTTTTATTTTGTGTTTTGTGCATGTTTTTTATTATAATTTTTTTTCCATCAAGTTTTTGTTGGGGGGGGGGGGGTTCCTCATGCGCAGATGATTTCATTTGTGTTTTGAATGAAAGATTTAATTGTGATTGAAGAATTATGATTTTGATTGCATGGCTTTGGTTTATGAGGCTTCTATTTGTTCTCTTTATATTTTGAAGTAGTTTGATTTCTTAAATGTTTTTTTTTCTTCTTTAGACATTTCTTTATGATGAACAGATTATTTAAATCATAAGATTTTCATTGTGTTCATCACTATCATACAGCTCAGTGGATGTTTTAGATCAAATTCCTTTTTATTTGATGGAACTTTTAATGGGTTTTAGGCTTCGAGTCTATTCAAGTATTTTAACTGATGCGAGCTTAGGTTCTAATTATCTTATTTGTTTGTGTGGATGCTAGGGATTGACTTGAGTCTTGACTCTATTGATTAAAATTAAATCATGCTTTTTTATTTTTTTATTTGTATTTTCCACTATTCCATGTACTAATAAAAAAGAATAAAGCAACATGTGTTTCTGATACCATTGATCTCTATAAGGGGAATAAGATGGAATTGCTGGATTTTGCATTACGGTTATATGGCCTCATACATGAAGACTAGCCTACTCTTATGTATAAATCTGTTAATAGAGAAGCCTATATCAAAATGGACTAAAATTGATGACTTTTGTTGTTAGGAAATGTGAAATACATTACCCTCTTTTATGGATGGGACAGAAAAGAAAAATGCTTTCCATGTGAAATTATGTGAATTGATTTTACAACAATCTGCTAATGTCCCATAGCTGAAATTAATTTATCTATTTTGATTTTTATCCAATATATTCTTTATTTTAGATGAAGGAAAACATGTTCAATTTTCTATGAATTCATGATTGATGCAGGAGACTAGAGAAGGATCTTCCTGGTGGCAAAACTCACCTTCTAGAAACATGTTGTCTCCCCATTAATACATACTTTCTCTCCATTAATACATACTTCAACGCCGTAAAAGATCCTCTGGTTGTTAGAGTCCATAGATGCTGTCAAAGAAGCTGTGAAGAATGGCGATGCTCTCTTTGACACCATCGATACCTGGTTCATATTAAACCTCACAGGAGCATCGGTGGGGAGGATCAGAACAATAACAAAATCCATGGCTTGCGTGTGACTGACTGCTCAAATGCATCTCGTACGATGCTAATGAATTTAAAAACACTCAATTGGGATCAACCCACACTAGATGCTCTTGGGATTCCATCTGAGATATTGTCCAAGCTTGTAAACAACTCTGAAATCATCGGGGAAATTGCAAATGGATGGCCAAGAGTGGGTGTCCATCTGAGCTTTATATGTTTATATGTACATTGTTTTTCTTCCCTTGGACTTGAAGACAGTGAAATCTATTTTTTCTCCTTTTTTTATTGTATTGTTATGTGCCTTCTCTCTAAAATATAATTTTACAAGTTCTATATTACACTATGTACACTGTTATTAATTGTATGTACAATATTTTACCTGTTGTATGTGCATATGTACACTGTTATTATCAATTTGTACACTATTATACCTATTACAAGTTCCCTGTGTTACACTGTGTAAACTGTTAGCAACAGTATGTACACTATTATACCTGTTACAGGTTTCATATGTTACACTATGTACACTGTTAGCAACAGTATGTACACTGTTATAACTGTTACATGTTCTATATGTCACACTATGTACACCGTTATAAACAATGTGTATACTGTTATACCTGAAACAATATGTGAATATCAAGAAAATACATCATTTTAAAATAAACATAGATTATTCGCTAATCTATTAACATAGACAGATGTTCAGAAACTTTCAATATAATACATCATTGATAAAGACAGACAAATGTTCATAAACTATTAATAGAGTAGTACATCACTGATAAATAAATACAAATGTTCAAGAATTTTTTTTTAAAAAAATATCATTCTTCAACGGCCACTGGATTATTGCATATCTTCTTGTTGTGTCCCAATCCCTTGCACCTCGAACATGGATTGTGGGTTATCACATCTAGATCTTCTTGCGACTCTTATCCTCTTTTTCTTTTTTCTCCAGGCTTGATATTTGTAAATGGAAGTTTGATGAATATCTTTTCATCTATCTCCTCAGCTGGTCTTTGAGCGCCTACCACAAATAGAATTGCACCTATATATGCTTGTTAGAATGTGTCCGACAGAAAATACGGTGAACAATAATCATTAATGGAGCGGTTTATTTTCTACATTGCAGCACAAGCATGCACACATGGCAACCCATTCATCTACCAACCTCTACATGTGCACGTGTGATAATTGATGTTGACTGCTTCACCTTGTCTCCCACATACCTCAAAAATATTACCATCAGAACACACAACATTGTTGACAGTGTACATTATTAAGTTCTTTATGCACACTGTTATTCACACTTTGAGAATCTCATAGTTTAAGAACATGCACAACTATATAAAAAGTGAAATTTTAAAAATTTCATAAATGGAGAACATGCACAACTACATAAAATGGACAAGCACCGCACACTATACCATGCATTGTATGTGTACATTGATAAGTGCACTATGTACACTCTTACACTTTGAAATTCTGAAAACTCCCTTTACAATATCTATAAAGAAAAATACAATATTTCAACAAGATTCCATAAAAAAACATACATTGGTACCTCAAGGGGGTGAGATCGGGGCTCGAGGGAGGTCGGGGTAGCGATTGGGTGGTTGGGGTCGCGGGAGGTGGGTGAGGGGCGTCGTGGGGTAGGTGGAGACGGTTGTGGGGGGGGGGGGGGTCGGAGTTGCTTGGGGGCGAGATCGGCGCAATAGGGGTTCGTGGAGGTGGTTTAACAAATTTTTGAGTTGTTTGGGAGAGAAAGAGAGGTTGGGGAGAATGAGAGCTTGGGGAGAGTGAGGTTGGGGGAGATAGGAAATTAATGTTCATTTGGGGGTAAAAAAGGAAGACAAATAACTAGAATGGATAGAAGTTGGATGGAATGACTCAAAGAAAATACCACCACTAACTTAGGGACCTAAAGAAAAGAAGAAAAAGTCGAGGGATCTATTATTATTACACAGATGTCTTCAGAGACCTCTAATTAATTTCCCCTTATACTATTATAGTTTTTATATTCGTTTTCTTTTTTTCTTCTTTTTCTAAAGCTGAAAACATGATTGGAACTTGGAAGACCGAAATAATATATTTGAACGAGTTCTTAGAAGATTGATTTTGAAAAAACTGTTATTTAAGGAATCAAGATTTTTTTAATATATATGTAATTATCCCCTCCATTTTAATTTTGAATGATTAGAGGTAAATTGGCATAAAACATGAGAATTTTTTTTATAGCTTACAACAAGCTTTTTTCTCTTCAAAATGCACACTATAAGGGAAGCTTTTTTTTTCTGTCAAAACTGAAACAACTTTTGAAATCTGAAATTCTCCTAAAAAGTGGGCCTTTTTTTCCTAATTAATCATAATTTAATAAATAATTATTAAACTAAATCCGCTTTTGAGAATCTTTAACTTTTTAAATACAGAATCTGTCTAAATGCAGATTCAAACGTAACATTAAATTCTCCTCTTATGCCCTTTGCACCGCGTCAAATGAGGGAGTACTTTATTGACTACATCAAACTTGTTAAAATAATATTCAATATTATATTTTTACATTAAAACGCTTTCAAAAGATATTTTGATAAATCATGCATACAGTCTACTTGTTACATGCCTTGATATATAATTACATAATTAAATTGATCTACCCATATCGTTTTGAAGTGTCATTGGTGTATGACTAATTTTTAATATATGATAAAACAAAATCAATTGTTTTACAAGAATGAAAAAAAAAGGATTTCATGAATTAGGTTGAAAACACGTTTGGAAAGTATAATTTTGAATAAAGTAAGGTTAAACAAACTCGATTATTTGGAAGTCCATTTTCTGCGTTTTTTAAAAAGTATATATTTGTACTAAAAATTATAACAAACTTTTTATTTAAACTTGCTTATATAAAAGTGTTTGGAGACACGCTCCAACATGTTTCCATATGCTACATAAGACATTACTGTGATGTTGGCACGTTGCATCAAATCAGATGGGGATGTCGTGTCATGAGACATCAAGTATAGGCAACATCACGTGTATTAAAAAAAAAATCCAACCACAATCACTCAGTCACACCAATCACTTCAATAGAAGAGAACAATTGATACTGCAATAAAGGTTGAACAAATCATTTTCCAACTCCAAGCACAACCACCCACTCACTTAAGTGTGTGTGGATGTTGTTTGTTGGCTATCAACCACAAATCTCTCCCCCCCCCCCCTCTCTCTCTCTCTTCTCTCTCTCTCTCTCTCTCTCTTCTCTATCTATCTATTTAAGATTTGTGGTTGGCGAACCTACAGCAAGCGATGGTGCTCTCTGTAGCATTACTGTTAATAGTTTTAGGGGCCACTGATGTTCGTGGTCATACAATATAATATAATGGTAGCTGCTGGTGGTGAGGGTCTTTTAATATAATGGTAGCTGCTGGTTGGCTAGCTTAGTTTAGGGTTTTCTTTTCCTACAAATTGAGATGTTCTAATGCGTTTGGTTATGCGATTCCAAAATTAATTTTCTATAAATATTGAGTTTTAAAATTAATTCTATAGAAAGCTGTCCTCTAACTTTTGAAAAACGTGACTTTTGAGCATTAATTGCCTAAAATCCATCTACAGGAAGCGATTTCATTTTTTCTGTTTCGTTGTATGATTGTAAAACTTAGCTTTCTGCACACAAAGTTGATCAATCATGTTACTAATCGCACCCTTAGAGACTATTTGAAAATGACAAGATATATTTTTAAACTTTGAATGAATTTTATAATGCAAAGAAAATATATTTATAGGCATTTATGACGACCTAGTCAGGGGATATTTAAAACAATGCGCTGTGATTGGTCTATTTTAAAAGCATATGAAACCAAAAAAAAAAAAAAACTATTAAATTGATCTCATTATATTGATGATCACTCTCAATTAACCATCAAAATCCTAATTTACTCTACAGATAAATCAACAAACACAATGAAGATCTATCACAATTTAACATAGGGAAAAGCCGATATAACTCCCTAAAAAGTTACTTAAATCGGTTTTAATCTTTTGTAAAATTAAAAAATCATCACAGTTTCTTATATTATTAAAAAAATATCGTTTCAGTTTTTAAGGCCACTTCAACTAATCAGGTACATGGTTAAATCTAACTACATATTAAAAGTTACCAGAATGCCCTCATCCCTTATTTTTTTAAAATCATCTAGCTCCCTCGAAACTTATGAAAATCAGAAAAAAAATCCCTATAAAATCAGTAAATCCTCTCGGGTCTTTATCTTATTTGACAATATTTAATTTAGTTCCTACCGTAACTGAAACTAACTAGATTTATGGTTGACTCTAATCACACATGATAAATTACTCTAATACCCTTTTAAATTTACTTGATAAATTAATGTAATACAGTACTAACCAGATTTATGGTAACTGTAAGTGGATTATATTTATTAATTTTAAAGGGATCTTTTCCAAATTTTTTAAATTTCCAGGGAGTCGTATCCATTTTTACTTCTTTTTTTATCTACCATTGGTGAGTATAGGATAGCAGGAGAATTTAAAAAAAAAAGTAGAGATATTTTTATCATCAAAAGGACTACATGAGATTTTTCATATTTTGTATGAACTTATTTGAATGTATTTAATATTTGAGCAATTTAATTGAGAGACTAAATCCATTAACCTTACATACTTTATATGAACTTGTGATGATTTTTCAATTTTACAAGGTTAAAATCTAAAATCGGTTTACTAACTTTTCTGGGAGTTGGATAAGTCTTTATTCGTCGGGACTATTAGATGGTGTCTTTCTTTTCTTTGGCTCAATTAATTATATATAGATACTAGATTTTTATCAATTTATGACGTATTTATTTCTTCACATGCATTGTGTCTAAAGTGAAGGATTATTGGATGAACATTAATTGAATACTCGTATCCACGACTCCATCATCAAAAACCACCCTAGAGAATGAACGTCTAATAATACTTTTTTTAGTAGAATATAATATCAAACTATGTTTCTTCAATTTAAATTAAACAAAGAAAGAAAAAAAAAGTAAATGCATCGAATTGTGATTTATTGGAATACTTATGGATACTTATATTCCATTTCTTTCATGTGAAATGCTAAATCTTCCACGTCTTCTATTTTCCAACAAAGATGCTCCAAAGTCTGGCCAATGATAAACGAATATGAACAACATAAGAATATAAAGCTAGACTTGTTGAATCTTTAATTGAGTGGGAGTAAAAAGAGAGTCCCACATGACAGGTTCCGCCGCAAAATTCTCCCCAATCATACGCCCAGCAGCCATGACTGTCGGCCATATTTAATTTATTTATTATTATTATTATTATTTGGATAAAGGCAACATGCATGTTCTCTTGAAAGGGCATTACAACTAAATATCCAAATAGGCAGAGACTCAAATCCCACTTGGGTCGTGACAAAAGGGTATTATATTAATTTTTTTATAGTTGTATCAGAATAGATAACAATTTATATAATTAAATAAATCTTTATTTGTTTGGTTCACTTTGAATAATGTGAGAATAGCACAAGTGGCACGCAGAGATATGTTCTTATATCTCCTCTACGGTGGAGGTCAATTCAAGTTGCAGTTCAACTTTATTAAGTTATCGTATTGGGATTCAACATAAGAAGAGTAGAATCACGCTTTGTAGGATTTGAACCTACGACATTGGGTTTGGAGAGTCATGTTCTACCAAACTGAACTAAGGCTAGATAAGAGTTCATGACTTTTTAAATGACAAAATATCATTGCATAAATTATTTGTGTTTGAGAATAAATGTGTGATATATTTTTTGAGATGTGTTAGAGTGTAGTGTGAAATGATTTTTTAAAAATGACAACATTATATTCCTTTCGTAGTCCCCAACACGTTTTAAATTATTTTATAAGTATACATTTGTGAATTAATTAAGTACATATATATGTTTCCAAAACATAAATATATACTGATATGTATGAATTAAACACATAATTTTGTTGCAATTCGCTCACCTAGTATATAATAGTTTAAAGAAAGGTGGAGACTGTAAAATAACTTTTGTATCAATGTCTCTTTAACGATAAAAAAAAAAGTCACATGTTTCTTTCTTGAGTGCTGTTTATACAGTTTTTTTTTCAGTCCCCTATGCATCGATAAAAAAATTATTGAAACATATACTCACATTAACATAATACGTTGTTAGTCCCCAGTGGTCATAGCACAACAGTTCAGGGTTTGTCTGGTTAAATGGGAGGTCTTGGGTTCGAGTCTTGGCGCTGACTTACCCACCCGTTTGTTGGCAATTATTCGAAAGAATTTTCCGTGGGACCAGGGCAAACAGGCGGAGGTAGCTTTCCCAGCTCGACCGTAAGGTCAGCCACGGGGAGTCTCTCCGATATCAAAAAAAAAAAAAAAAATTGTTCATAACTCGCACCATGATGGGCCGAGCTTGACCTCACAGCATTTACCTACCAAAAAATAAAATCTCACTGATGATGTGTCCATAACTTGGTGATGTATTTCTATGATAAATATACAAGCAACCCTATACATGAGGAGCCCTATTCACTTACATGAGAATGTACAGAGAGCTTGGTGATCGAATCTCTATGATAAATACACGAACAACCATATAAATGAGTGGTCCTATTCAATAACATGAGAATTAGATTTTAATTCTCTGTTTTATTTTTTAAAAAAGATTTTATTAGTATACCCATATAAAATTTCTAGCCATATTTAGATTTTGAATTGTGTCTTTGTTGAGATGACTTACTGTACTATTTTAGTATATGCACAACTTACACACACTTGAATTATATTGGGATAGAAATGAGTGTATTAAAATAGGAAAAGCATGATCTATTATTCTCCTGATGTACGTCATAATTACCATCTAAAAAGGTTGCAACAGCATTTGGTGATTTTAGATGGGTGGGCCTCAGAGAAATTGCATGTGTGTGTGTGTGAACAACAGAAAGAGAGAACCTCAGCTCCACATGTCCCTATCCCTTTCTTGTTTCTGTAGTATAACTATCCTTTTTTGCTTCTGTAATTTAAAGTCAAGGTTATCCTGAAAAGATATATAAGATGTGGTCATCATTCCTCCTTCACTACAGTGTGGTCACCCTCTCATAGCCGATTAAATAGATTTTAATCATACGATTAAAAAAAATCATTCCATGAAGTCACATATATCTCCATAAATCTCTTTTTTTCTCCACATGATCTCCCCTTTCTCTCTTATGATCTTTTTCACATGCACCCTAATTATATGATCGATCAAGTTTATCAAATTTCAATATATAAAACAATATCTCCTTTTAAAGAAGCATTTATTTACCTATGCTGCCTCTTCCCTTTTCCAAAAAAATCGCATATATCCATGGAAAGTTTTCTGTACATTATAAACGGTCAATCTGTATTTCATTCCCTTTAAAATATTATATATACACTAACATATATATTTTTTTGCATGATCATCATTTGAAAAAACATAATTTACGACTATCGTACATCATACATGACGTTTCCCTAAACTGACATATGCATGTGTTTATATTAAAAGAAGATACCTACTCTAGGATTAGTATAATCCCACGTAATCTAATTCAGGTCGTCCCTTGAAAAGTACTCATAATAATATTTTTATTTTTCTTTAAAGTCTAATAACAGACCCTACGCATTGAATTAGGCTGGTTGAAAAAGAATGCACGTAGCGGTGTAGGTAACCGGTCTTGAACACCCATGAAAAATACACATTTTTTTCCATGTGAAATTGTGAACCAATGAAATAGTGTCACTATTCAAGTAAAATAAATTCAATATTACCCTCAATTTAATTTATTAAAATTTATTAAAATATCATGCATTCACACTATTATATTGGCACTGATTAATTAACATGGAGATTCCATGTCTCTGAAATAAAAATTACCCTCTAATTATCTCTCCTTATGTAAGTATAAGCACAGTTTGCCACCTTCACAAGTAACATAAACTTTCACAGGCGTTTAAAACCACACACGTTGTATATTATAGTTAGTATTTCACAATGGAAAAAAGATTGACCAAAGCTAATGATAAACATTTTTAATAAGTTACATATATATTCATTATTAAAAAAACATGGCACTAGTGAAAAATTCAACAAAACTTTTTCGTACCACGTGGACCACATAATGCATTCACAAAGGCCCCATCCCTTGTCGGCTTGTCTTCTATTGGAAACCCATCAAACATAACAAAAATCATCACAATTATCACGTTTTCTTTAATATTTCTTCATCCCTAATAAACTTTATAATAATAAATATCCCTCTCTCATCGTTATCTTCCATTTACGTTATCTATAAATACATAGCCACACCAATACATGTTTTCATAAGAATATGAGTTATTCTTATTGAATATTTCATATATAATAACCTCCCCCACCACAACAACAATAGCCCCAATGGATTGCCTTAACAACTGGCCAGAGCCTGTTGTGTCTGTTCAGACCCTCTCAAGCCTCCCCTATGTACAAGAGAGGTATATCAGGCCCCCCTCACAAAGACCCACCACCATTAACAACAACAACAACCACACCATCCCAACCATAGACCTGGCCGGGCTTAAGAGAGGCCTAGACGAGGAGACGATGAGGACCATCGGCGGCGCGTGCCGGGAGTGGGGGTTCTTCAAGGTGGTGAACCATGGCGTGGACCCTGACTTGATGAGGTTGGCTAGGGGTGTGTGGAGGGAGTTCTTCTATCAGCCCATAGAGGAGAAGAGGAGGTATGCCAACTCCCCGGCCACCTACGAGGGGTTTGGCAGCCGCCTCGGCGTCGAGAAGGGGGCCATCCTCGACTGGGGGGACTACTTCTTCCTCCATGTCCTCCCTGAGAGATTGAAGAACCCTCACAAGTGGCCCAAGCTTCCTTCCTCTTGCAGGTATATATATACACATGACTCTCCTTTACATATGCCATGCATTTCGGGAACGGGTTAGATAAAATGCTAGTTGTATAATATGATTCTTTCGTGAATAAGCATATCAAAAGTTAATATGTTTTTCATTAGTATTTGATGACAGAATTTAATGATAAGATATCTCAATCAAAATGATTTAATACATCAGGTGATAAGATCTAAATGTTACGAGAACGCGTAGGCCAACTAGTGTTTAGATCTTACCCGTTCCATGCAATTCATGTTTCTCGTGTTTGTGTCATGCAACGTGACAGTTGTCTTTGTGTTCCTCATATGGTGGGATTGATTGCACTAATTCAGCCTTTTCCCTCCCCCATTACGAATATTCTCTGTCTATGGTTAATAATTATGAATTAAAAAGGACAATGTAATTAATTAGGGCATATGTGATGATGGCTTTTCACCTGAGTGATTTTATCAGGTTTAATCAGTCTTCAATTACATATCGACACATAACAAATAACATCATAAATCTCAATCAAGCAGGATAACCTGAATCAACTACATATTCCTCTCATATTATCATAATATTCTTGCATGATAATTATATTGGATGTATGGCAGGGAAATAACTGAAGAGTACAGCAAGCAATTGTTGAAGCTGTGTGGATTCCTGATGAAGGTGTTGTCATTGAACCTTGGGTTGGGGGAGGAGGAGCTGCAGAAGGCTTTTGGAGGGGAGAAGGACATAGGGGCGTGCCTCAGGGTGAACTACTACCCCAAATGCCCACAGCCTGAGCTCACTTTAGGTCTCTCCCCTCACTCGGACCCTGGCGGCTTCACCCTCCTCTATGCCGACGATCACGTCGAAGGCCTCCAGGTTCGTAAGAACGACGAGTGGATCTCCGTCAAACCCGCCCCCGATTCCTTCATCGTCAACATCGCCGACCAAATCCAGGTCATCTCTCTCGCTCTTTCTCTATGTCAACAAAGTATGCTAAATATAAGCATTCATGCATGAATGTATAGAAGAAAGAACTCTTGCTTTCCGATCTTTTCTCCATCCATCTTGTATTTGTGTATGACAAATATTCTCCATATATTCTGTACACCATTAGTGTGTATATATATATATATATATATATATATATATATGAAAATGATTGCGTGCGGCGAATGGCAGGTGCGGCCGCGACGTGGGCCGTTCGATCGCGGGTCCATCGCATCCAACGGTCGAGATGAATCGCCCCCGACCGTCCGATGCGATGGACCCGTGATCGACGGCCCGTGATCGCTGCCGCACCTGCCGTTCGCCGCACGTAATCACGTCCCTATATATATATATATATATATATATATATATATATATGCGCAAAACTTTAAACTCCCCACATGTGGGGGTATAACTGGAGATCGACCCTGGGTGGTCCACGAGGACGGCGTGCAACTCGTCCTATGTTTGTAATTGTTTTGATGTTGTTTTAAAATCAACATTGAGTGTTTGACAACGATATACTAGAATTGAATATATTGAAAATTATTATTTATGGAAAATCATTTGTTTTGAAACCAAAAAATATCTCTCTGAGTACTCTAGTTCTTAATAAAAAAAATCTTTTAAGTTACTTTCTATGAGTCTTACGTATCATGACATAATCCACTTACATTGATGAGGCTTTGTTTCCATTTTGATCAACTGTTAACATTTTTCATTTGTAGGGAGAATTTTCTCTCTATTTGTTTTATTTTACATAAGAAACTGTTGTTTTGTATTACAGAGAATCCATATTTCATATTTCTGCTCTTGGTTGATCTGAAAACAACAAAAAGGTTTCTATTGAATAGATACCTAATAATAAAAACCTTTTCAGGTCAAGACAAAATAGGATCATTATGTTGATCGTACTATTGATCGGATTCTGATTTTATGTTTGTTTTTATACTTGTATCATATCATCATAGGTAACATCATATGGATGAAATTGCGTCAAGTAAAATGGATTTTTTTTTTCTTTTTAGATTTCACATGATTTTTAATATGATAATGTAACAACCAGGGGCGGCTCCACCTTTGTTGAGGTGGGGTCAATTGATCCCATCAATTTTTTTTTAAAAATAAATTAACTATTAGGTGGTGGGGTCATTTAGGAGGTCCATTTATACAACCATATCAATAGGCTCATTATTTATACAATCGGGCCCTATCAATTTTTTTTTTTTAAAAAGAAAAATGATATGTTCAGCCTTAATTGCAGTCCAAACTAGTTTTTTTTAATCATAAACTCTTCAATTGAAATACATACAGTTATATAAAATAAAATATATACTGAGATATATTAGTATATTTTTTCACATTAAAAAAATAAAAATAAAAATTGTGTTATACATTATGGTAGAAATCCATACACTATGATAGCGCAGCATATCTAAAGTTATCATGGTGTATGGGGCTGCAAAGCAGGTTGAATATATCAGTGCTCAAAAAATAAACGAACTTTTAAGTGATGGGGTCATTCAGGAGGCCCATTTATACAACCATATCAAAGTCACATTGACCCATTAAAAAACCATATGATGAGAATAAATTTTTAAAAAATTTGTGAAATTTATTTTTTTAATGACACCATTTATGAAAATTCGTGGAGCCGCCACCAGTAACAACTCCACAGTAAAAGTCAAACAAGATATAAATAAATAAAAATAAGTAGAGTATCCCAACCTGATTGATCACCACGTGTGTTTTTATTGGCAAGAGAGTCTCCTTTATTTTTTTTATTGATTTCCTTAAATGTCTTCATTAATTCTACGTGATTACTGTGTGTTTCTATTCCACTACTAGATAAATAATTTTATTCTTGATCTTAATAATAATTTCATTTAACTTGTTGTAAATTAAAAATTATTCATTAAAGTTTGTTTTAACTTTGGTTCTGAAGATATCATGATATATCATATGAAAAGCTGGTTAAAAATTATTTTCAAAAATTATATTATCTTCAAAAAGATATCATGTTAAAAGATATTTTTATGATCCGATAAAATGATGATTATTTTTTTTTAGAGCTCAAATTAGACCCTATATTATTAGATTTATAAAAAACAATACATGGTCAATGATGATGAGTGTTAAAATATGATATATGTCATAGTCTTGGTTGACTATCATAAAAAAATTGGTATAATAGTATTGAGACTCAAAGAACAGTAAAATATTAAGAGATTAGGGAAGATGTTAAATCTTAAAATAAATTGTAAAATCAATGCAATCTTCTGTGTGAGAGAAACACAAGAAAACTCTATATATCAACCAATGAAAGATGACCCACTTTCTACCTATATTCACCCATTTTAAATTTTACTTAAATAAAATGCCATTCATGCATTCCTTGATTGTTTTTTTTCTCTCTCAGAAGATCTGAATTCAAATATAACCTAGACAAACCTAAGATATATATGTCTTTCTTCTTGTTTTAGATTCTAAGCAATGGAATCTACAAGAGTGTGGAACACAGGGTGTTGGTGAATTCTTCGCAGGACCGCGTCTCGCTTGCTTTCTTCTACAACCCGAAGAGCGACATCCCTTTGGGACCGTTCAATGAGCTCGTGACACCGGAGAGGCCCGCGCTGTATCAACCGATGACGTACGATGAGTATCGACTCTCCATAAGGAAGAAGGGCCTCAAAGGGAAATTACTTGGGGAGACATTGAAGTAGTCCACATGAACACAAACGCCATTTATTAATTTCCTTAATTTGTGTATGTGTGATACACCACCACCCCACATTATATGTTTGTGTGTGGATATAAATGTGTTAATTAGGTCTCCCCGCTCCCTCAACTCCATCCAAAACCAATAAAACATCTATATATATGTAACAAGATATTATTATATATGCATGTCAGATTTGTTCATTGTAATGCATGTGGTCATGATCTTTTTCCCATGCAGTTCTACTTAATAAGAGAGAGATCGAATTATTTGGTGTGTGTATGTCTGTATAACCAATAAAACATATATATATATATATATATATATATATATATATATATATATATATATATATATATATGAAAGTGATTACGTGTGGTCGTGCGGTCGGTGCGGCCGCGATCACGGGCCGTCGATCACGGGTCCATTGCATCGGACGGTCGGGTACGAATCACGTCGACCGTTGGATGCGATGGACCCGCGATCGGACGGCCCACGATCGCGACCGCACGACCGCATATTATCATCCGCGTATATATATATATAGAGTCGTGATATTATACGGTCGTGCGGTCGTACGGTCGCGATTCACGGGCCGTCGATCACGGGTCCATCGCATCGGACGGTCGGGTGCGATTCACATCGACCGTTGGATGCAATGGACCCGCGATCGGACGACGCACGTCGAATCCGCACGACCGCACCGACCGCATATTATCGGAAATCTATATATATATATATATATATATATATATATATATATATATATATATATATATATATATATATATATATATATATTTCATATATGGGACGTGATTACGTGCGGCGAACGGCGGGTCTATCTGATCGCGGGTCCATCGCATCCAACGGTCGACGTGAATCGCACCCGACCGTCCGATGCGATGGACCAGTGATCGACGGCCCGTGATCGCTGCCGCACCCGCCGTTCACCGCACGCAATCACGTCCCATATATGTATATATTTCATATATGGGACGTGATTGCGTGCGGTGAACGGCGGGTGCGGCAGCGATCATGGGCCGTCGATCACTGGCCATCGCATCGGACGATCGGGTGCGATTCACGTCGACCGTTGGATGCGATGGACCCGCGATCGAACGACCCACGTCGCGGTCGCACCTGCCGTTCGCCGCACGCAATCATTTTCATATATATATATATATATAGGGACGTGATTGCGTGCGGCGAACGGCAGGTGCGGCAGCGATCACGGGCCGTCGATCACGGGTTCATCGCATCGGACGGTCAGGTGCGATTCACGTCGACCGTTGATGCGAGGCCCACGTCGCGGCCGCACCTGCCGTTCGCCGTACGCAATCATTTTCATATATATATATATATATATATATATATATAGTCGTGATATTATACGGTCGTGCGGTCGCGATTCACGGGCCGTCGATCACGGGTCCATCGCATCGGACGGTCGGGTGCGATTCACGTCGACCGTTGGATGCGATGGACCCGCGATCTGACGACGCACGTCGAATCCGCACGACTGCACCGATCGCATATTATCGAAAATATATATATATATATATATATATATACGGGGGCGATTAGGTGCGGCGTGTGGCAGGTGCGGCGGCGACGTGGGCTGTTCGATCGCGGGTCCATCGCATCCAACGGTCGACGTGAATCGCACCCGACCGTCCAATGCGATGGACCCGTGATCGATGACCCACGATCGACGCCGCACCTACCGTTCGCCGCACCTAATCGGCCCTATATATATATATATATATATATATATATATATATATATATATATATATATATATATATTCGATAATATGCGGTCGGTGCGGTCGTGCGGATTCGACGTGCGTCGTACGATCGCGGGTCCATCGCATCCAACGGTCGACGTGAGTCGCACCCGACCGTCCGATGCGATGGACCCGTGATCGACGGCCCGTGAATCGCGACCGCACGACCGCACGACCGTATAATATCACGACTCTATATATATATATATATATATATATATATATATATATATATATATATATATATATATAACAAGATTTTATAAAATATGCATGTCAGATTTGTTCATTGCAATGCATGTGGTCATGATCTTTTTCCCATGCAGTTGTACTTAAGAGAGATATCGAATTATTTGGTGTGTGTTTGTGTGTGTGTGTATAAATGTACAAGTGATTGATTTGTGAAACCAAGTATTCAATAATATTGGCTGGTAGGTTCAGGAGAACCATGCATGCATGTTGTAATATCTGCATGCATGCATTCTATAAGGTTAATTATTTGAAGATATTCACATTATAAAGCTTAAACAACTGCAATGAAGATATAGTTGGGATTTGGATGCAAAGTACCAACACTTGGAACATGAACACATCAAAGACAAAAAAATTGGGATACATAGGAAGTAATAAATTAATTTCTTAAGGCTTGAGATGTAAAGTTATGGATGAACATTAGAAGAAAAAAAAAACTCTTATACTGACTTCAAAAAATTCACATTCATCATCAGAAAGTTACATTTGAATAAATCTAAAAATTATAGTTGTACTACTAACCAAATAAACACTTAATGATCATTTCCTCTATTTATTTTAACTATATATGTGCATTCACATTCACCTACAATGAGTTTATCTAATAAATTATTGGCACATTAGCAGAAGAATATCCTCCTCATCGAGGGGTCCTATGTTTGAGTTTTTTTGCTATTAGTAGTATAAATTTTAATTAGAAAATAAAATATAACCTCTCTTTTACTTACACTTCATTATATTGTGAGATATATAATCGTACATCATTTACTTGAATTGTTAGTTGGATGTTTTGATTAGTGGACAAGGTGTTATATATATATATATATATATATATATATATATATATATATATATATATATTATATATAGTCGTGATATTATACGGTCGTGCGGTCGTGCGGTCGCGATTCACGGGCCGTCGATCACGGATCCATCGCATCGGACGGTCGGGTGCGATTCACGTCGACCGTTGGATGCGATGGACCCGCGATCGGACGACGCACGTCGAATCCGCACGACCGCACCGACCGCATATTATCGAAAATCTCTCTCTCTCTCTCTCTCTCTATATATATATATATAGGGAGCCGATTCAGTGCGGGAATGCGGTCGTGCGGGAAGCGATCACGGGCCGTCGATCACGGGTCCATCGCATCGGACGGTCGGGTGCGATTCATCTCGACCGTTGGATGCGATGGACCCGCGATCGAACGATCGACGTCGTTTCCCGCATTCCCGCACTAAATCGCTCGCGTATATATATATATATATATATATATATATATATATATATATATATATATATATATATGGGGCCGATTACATGCGGCGAACGGCAGGTGCGGCGTCGATCGTGGGCCGTCGATCACAGGTCCACCACATCGGACGGTCGGGTGCGATTCACGTCGACCGTTGGATGCGATGAACCCGCGATCGAACGGCCCACGTCGCCGCCGCACCTGCCGTTCGCCGCATGTAATCGCTCCCGTGTATATATATATATATATATATACACGGGGATGATAATATGCGGTCGTGCGGTCGCGGTCGTGGCCGTCCGATCGCGGGTCCATCGCATCCAACGGTCGACGTGATTCGCACCCGACCGTCCGATGCGATGAATCCGTGATCGACGGCCCGTGATCACGGACGCACCTACCGCACGACCGCACGTAATTATTTATATATATATATATATATTAATTATTTTCCAAAATATCATGATATATATACCCCCTACATATTAATTTATGACAGATGGCTAAGGTCAGAAATGAAAAATCCAACATAAAATGCTGGGGTGCAATGACCGGATCATATTTCAAAACAAACGTGCAATTAATATAAAAAATATTAATTTTTAACTTAAATGTCAAAAACGTGGGATGACCATTCAACAAAAAATATGGTGCATCAATCTGGCCCAAGACAAATTCAGTTTTTTCACTCCTGTCTTACCATTCTTGTTCAACCACTTTTTGGCTAGGTCAATTTTCTCCCCCACCAAATGGTTTTTTTTCCCCTTCAATCATAACTTTGAAAAGGCTTTTGGAGCTAGGGACCATACTAACTGCCAAATGTCAACAATAATCAGTAAACAGTGATCAGATATTGATGTACATATGTAATTAATAATATAATAGTGATCCGATAATTCATGTGATGAAATTGAGTTTGGATTATTTGGGAGTGAGCGCACGTGTGGACTTAAAGATATGTATGCGCTCCGCACGTAGTACTGAGTTTTATAGAAATTATGTTAATAAAATGCATAGTAGTACTGAATTTTATAGAAATTATGTTAATAAAATGTATAGTACGAGATACATACTGTGTTAATGTGAGTGTATAACATTAAGAATACATATGATTAAAATCAGAATTGAAAAAATATTATTATCTTTATTTTTTGTAATATATGAGACTGAAATTAGAATTTAAGAAGTATTGTTACCTTTTATTGTTATCTTTGTGTTGTTTTACAAACCTAGCACTTTCACAAAATATATTATAGTTTATTAACCGAATGTTTATAAATTGGATTTACTATATTATTTTATTTGAGATATAAAAAATAATTTTTTTTAGAGATCTCAGTCGCCTAATTGTAGAAATTATATTAATGAAATGGATAGTAAGAGATACATATTATGTTAATGTGAGTGTATGACATTAAAATTACATAGCATTAAAATCAGAATTGAAGAAACACTATTATCTTTACTTCTTATAATATATCGGACTGAAATTAGAATTTTAGAAGTATTGTTACCTTTTATTGTTATCTTTATGTTGTTTTACAAACCTAGCACTTTCACAAAATATATTATATTTTATTCACCGAATGTTTATAAATTGGATTTACTATATCATTTTACTTGAGAAATAAAAAATAATTTTTTTTGTAGGGATCTCAGTGGCCTAAAACATTATTAGTTGAAATTTCATGAATTTAAAGTTTGGGAAGTGATGTTTGTAGATGAGGAATCTGATTATAAATATAAAAATATGAATGGAGAACTTGGTTATAGGGTGTAAGGGTTTATTTATTGGGATGGATATGCAAAAGCAATAATATTCTTTAGTACCAATGAAACTTCAAAGATCTTCCAAAAAAAGAGCTGTTAGGGACCTAATAATAAATATAAGGGACCTAGGGGCCTATCTATAAATAACCGACAAAGGTGGCCGATTTTGTTAAGGACCTGTTTAAAAATAAGAGGGACCTAGGGGAGTATTTGCCATTGCCCGCTCCTGGTAAACCTGTCAATTTGACGGATACGGATCGGATATGCTAATATCCATATCCTAACTTTCGAATATAGATATTAATTTTTAGATTCGGATCCCTTCGGATACGGATCGGATACGGATATTTTTCGGATAATTTACATGTTTAAATATTAACATTATTTTAAAAAATCAAGTAATATTTTAGAGAGATATCAAAATTAAAATTGATATTTTAAGGTTTATTATCATTTTCAGATAGCATACATTGAAAATTTAATAGTATTATAATATATTATTATTATGATTAGTCATACATGATAACAACATGGACAATATATAAGAAAATATATATTTTTATAGTATATGTCGGATACGGATATTTTTCGGATCGGATAGACTGATATCCATATCCGCACTCCGGATCTTCGAATATCGGATAATTCTGATTTTTCGGATACGGATTTAGATCAGATTCGGATTTTTTTTTATAATTGATAGGCTTAGCTCCTGGGGACCCATTTACAAATAACCACAGAAAAAGATAAATCTGTATGTAAAAAAGAGGGATACAAGAGCCTATCTATAAATAGCCGATTAAAATGTTTCGCGCTAACGTGACTCATTAACGGGGTGTCTGGGTGAAATTTGTCGACATCTCTTGCTCATTATATATAGTATAGATATGTATTTATTAGAATTAAGGAAAATGCTAGACATTGAGATCATTTTTACATTCTCAGTTTGTTTTTAATTAAAGAATAGGATAATGTTGCATTCAACTTTTTTTTCAATCTCCATTCCAATATATAATTATTTTGAATTTTTTAAAAATAGTATACATTATTTAATGTAATACATGTTTTTATAAAAAAAAATTAAATATATACTCAAATGAATTGTATGAATACATTTATAGAAAATATAAATAATTTCTATTGAAGCATGCATATACCTAGTTAAATGTGAATATATGTGGTGATTTTCTATTGATACATATAAGACTGGAATTGGGGCTGAAAAAAACACTGGTGTTTATACTCGAATATGTATTTGTCTAACAAAATACATACATTCATAAATAAATAAAAAAATACTTCAAATTTGGAATATAAACTCCAATGAATTGAATGCATGAATTCATGTATTTTTCTTAATCGAACATATACTCTCTTAACTATACACACACAGACTCGATTAGAATTTTCATATACTTTGATTAGAAATTTCATATACTTTATTGGAATGCAAAAATGATGGAAATGGCTAAGCGTGTTAGCGCCCTAGTCTAAAACATTGATGCTAATGTTACTACGCTACTATTGAACACTAGAGCAAGATAATAAGATTTTATTAAAAGAAAATATTTTTTGGTTTTCGTGATATTCATCATGTGCTTAGAGTAAGCCTGTCAACGGACCGGATACGGAGCGGATATGGTCATATCTGTATCCATATCTGAATTTTTTTTTATATATCCGTATCCGTATCCGTATCCGACGGATATTTAAAAAGAGTATCCGTATCCGATCTGAAATTTCGGATACGGATTCGGATAATTATCCAAAATATCCGAAATAAATAAATAAATAATTAAATATAACAAATTTTCATTTAAAGTTTAAAATTGACTTAAAATTAAAAATTCACAAACACAAGTCATAACTTTACAACTATTAGAAAGAATAAATAAATAATTAAACATAACAAATTTTCATCTAAAGTTCAAAAATTGACTTAAAATTAAAAATTCACAAACACAAGTCCTAACTTTACAACTATTAAAAAGAATGTGAGCCACTTGTTTAAAATCCAATAGTAGATATTAAATACTAATATTAACATTTTTTTAATGCCATCGGATACGGATATTTTTCGGATCAGATAGGGGTATATCCGTATCCGATCCGAAAATTTTCGAATACAGATTATTTTTTCAATACAGATACGGATTTTTCGGATATCGGATATTTTTTACATTTTCGGATACGGATTCGGATCGGATGCGGATATTTTTTTGGATAATTGACAGGCTTAGCTTAGAGCCATCACCTTTATATTAGTTTGTTAGGTGTATTTCTGTGATAACAAATATGGGTCAATGAAAAGATTGTAGACCAAAAACAAATGAATGCTTGGATTTGTCATTTGGATTATTGATATTCAGTACGATGACAAATTTCAAGGGAGTTGTATCGATTATTGATATATCGCAAGATGTATATAATAACTCTAACATAAAGAAATCAAAATAATACACTACAGATCATATTGAACATAACTTTGGTCTAATCATGTATTGAAGCCTCTAATTGGAGGTCTAATAATTCTCAGTCAAGTCAAAAAGATTTTCTAATCAAAACCTGAACATATTTAATTAGCACAACAAAAACATTATATTCATTTTGAGTAAGTTTTCCACACCATATCTTCCAGCTCTCAAGTACATCAAATTCAAACTCCTAGAAAGGCTGCATTTACACAAAGATTCATTCAACAAATATATAGCCTCGTGTTTTTAGTAACACAAGGCTATATATAGGGGTCAAATAATATTGTAAAATATGTGCAATTGAATATTATTTACTATGATTTGAAATCAACTAAACACGTGTTGCTTTATTCAGGGGCGGAACCAGGAATTAAAGCAAGGAGGGCCAGAGGATCAAGAGAATGGATAAGATAAAAAAAAAAGAATAATTATAGATATATAATAAATTAAGACGAAATTAAAACAATTAAATAATGATCGAGTCCTTCAAATAATGGTGATCAATTCATATCAAAAGTTAATTTTTTACTTATTTTCTTGTATTTAATTATCAAAAATAATATATAGAAGATTTAAGAAATTTTTTTTAAAAATTTTATTATTCTCATCACAAAAAATATGAAAAATATGAGAAGACTCAATACAGTAACGATGAAAAATTCAAATAAATAAAAATCACTAAAACATCTAAATTAGTGATTTTTCAACCACTCAAAATCACATACTAATATTCACGTGAAAACAAGTTTTTCACATTTTTTAAAAATAAGACACGAATGAAATTTTTAATGAGCATTAATACACTTAGTCCATTTTACAATTCTATTTTCATTTGCCAAGTCTAATACAATATATAAAATTGGCTAACGTAGTATATATTCAACTATTTTCATATCCGCTATTACAGAAAATGTAAATAAAATATATGCATTTATTATATGGGAGCATGTATGTCATTTCTATAAAATATTAATATACTTTATTATATAAGTATATATTTCAAAAAAATTAAATGTATGTATACTAACAATGATGCAAATGGGATTGCATGTATGATGAGTGTTAAAATGATGATATATGTCATAGTCTTGATTGACTATCATAAAAAAATTGGTATATTAGTATTGAGACTCAAAGAACAGTAAAATATTGAGAGATTAGGGAAGATGTTAAATCTTAAAATAAATTGTAAAATCAATGCAATCTTCTGTGTGAGAGAAACACAAGAAAACTCTATATATCAACCAATGAAAGATGACCCGCTTTCTACCTATATGCACCCATTTCAAATTTTACTTACATAAAATACCATGCATACATTCCTTGATTGTTTTTTTTCTCACTCAGAAGATCTGAATTCAAATAACAAACCTAAGATATATATGTCTTTCTTCTTGTTTTAGATTCTAAGCAATGGAATCTACAAGAGTGTGGAACACAGGGTGTTGGTGAATTCTTCGCAGGACCGCGTCTTGCTCGCTTTCTTCTACAACCCGAGGAGCGACATCCCTTTGGGACCGTTCGATGAGCTCGTGACACCGGAGAGGCCCGCGCTGTATCAACCGATGACGTACGATGAGTATCGCCTCTCCATAAGGAAGAAGGGCCTCAAAGGGAAATTACTTGGGGAGACAATGAAGTAGTCCACATGACACAAACACCATTTATTTATTTCCTTAATTTGTGTATGTGTGATACACCACCCCACATTATATGTTTGTGTGTGGATATTTGTGTTAATTAGGTCTCCCCGCTCCCTCAACTCCATCCAAAACCAATAAAAACATATATATATATATATATATATATATATATATATATATATATATATATATATATATATATATGGGGCCGATTAGGTGCGGCGAACGGCAGGTGCGGCGTCGATCGTGGGCCGTCGATCACGGGTCCATCGCATCGGACGGTCGGGTACGATTCACGTCGACCGTTGGATGCGATGGACCTGCGATCGAACGGCCCACGTCGCCGCCGCACCTGCCGCACGCCACACCTAATTGCCCCCGTGTATATATATATATATATATATATATATATATATATATATATATATATATATATATATATATATATATATATATATGCATGTCAGATTTGTTCATTGTAATGCATGTGGTCATGATCTTTTTCCCATGCAGTTGTACGTGAGAGAGAGATCGAATTATATATATATATATAGTCGAGTGATTCAGTGCAGGAATGTGGTCGTGCGGGAAACGACGTCGATCGTTTGATTGTGGGTCCATCGCATCCAACGGTCGAGATGAATCGCCCCCGACCGTCCGATGCGATGGACCCATGATCGACGGCCCGTGATCGCTTTCCGCACGACCGCATTCCCGCACTGAATCACTTCCCTATATATATATATATATATATATAGAGGGCCGATTAGGTGCGGCGAACGGCAGGTGCGGCGTCGATCGTGGGCCGTCGATCACGGGTCCATCGCATCTGACGGTCGGGTGCGATTCACGTCGACCGTTGGATTCGATGGACCCGCGATCAAACGGCCCACGTCGCGGCCGTACCTGCCGTTCGCCGCATCTAATCGCCCCGTGTATATATATATATATATATATATATATATATATAAGTGATTGATTTGTTAAACCAAGCATTCAATTCAGGACTGAATATTATTGGCTGGTAGGTTCAGGAGAACCATGCATGCATGCATTCTATAAGGTTAATTATTTGAAGATATTCACATTATAAAGCTTAAACAACTGTAATGAAGATATAGTTGGGATTTGGATGCAAAGCACCAGCACTTGGAATATGAACACATCAAAGACAAAAAATTGGGATACATAGAAAGTAATAAATTAATTTATTAAGGCTTAAGATGTAAGGTTATGGATGAACATTAATATACTGACTTTAAAAACTCTTAATACTGACTTTAAAAAAATCACATTGATCATGAGAAAGTTACATTTGAATAATCTAGAAATTATAGCTGTACTACTAACCAAATAAACACTCCCCCGTTTGAATAGAGGAACTGAGTTATTCTAGATAGATAATTATGCCAGTATAGAAAACAAATCTACAAGAATAAGAGATTTGATGTTTGGTTGTGTTTTTTTTATTCTCATTGGGAAACGTAAGAATAAAGGTTGAGTTGTTTGGTTAATAAATAATAAAATATAAATAAAATGTAAAAATATTGATTTAACATGTGGACCCTTTGATGTATAAAAGGTGATGATAGGAGATTTGATGTGATAAAGTGTAAAAAGTTGATTTGACATGTGGGCCCATGAGAATAGATAAAGTGAGTATAGCTTATCATAGGGGTTACTTAGAATTGTTATACTCTCTTATACTCGTTTAAACTGGTTTAGTAATATCAAATTATACCCTGCAAACAAACAACCATTTTCCCTATCCATTCTTATACCACCCCTTATATTATCCTTATACTCGTTTATTCCATTACTCAAACGGGGGGTTAATGATCATTTCCTTTATTTATTTTAACTATATATGTGCATCCACATTCACCTACAATGAGTTTATCTAATAAATTATTGACACATTAGCAGAATAATATCCTCCTCTTCGAGGGGTCCCGATGTTCGAGTTTTTTTTGCTATTAGTAGTATAAATTTTAATAGAAAATAAAATATAACCTCTCTTTTACTTACACTTCATTATATTGTGACATATATAATCATACATCATTTACTTGAATTGTTAGTTGGATGTTTTGATTAGTGGACAAGGTGTTATATATATGTATATATTTATTTTAATTATTTTCCAAAATATCATGATATATATATATATATATATATACCCATACATATTAATTTATGACAGATGGCTAAGGTCAGAAATGAAAAATCCAACATAAAATGCTGGGACTGCAATGACCAGATCATATTTCAAAACAAACGTGCCATTAATATAAAAAAACATTAATTGTTAAATTAAATGTCAAAAACGTGCATGGGATGATCATTCAACAAAAAATATTCAATCTGGCACAAGACAAATTCAGTTTTTTCACTCCTGTCTTACCATCCTTGTTCAACCACTTTTTAGCTAGGTCAATTTTCTCCCCCACCAAATATTGTTTTTTTTTTTTTTCCTTCAATCTCACTTTGAAAAGGCTTTTGGCCTTATAATATGGTCAACAATTCAGCAAATAGTGATCAGATATTGATGTGTGTAATTATAATATAATATAATAATGATCTGATAATTCATGTGAAGAAATTGAGTTTGGATTATTTGGGAGTGCGCGAGCGTGTGGACTTAAAGATATACATACGTGGTTATTAGAATTAAAGAAAATGCTAGACATTGAGGTCATTTTTACCTACTCAGTTTGTTTTTAATTAATTAAAGAATAGGATAATTATTATTTTTTTAGAAATTATAGTTATATTCTATTATCAAATATTAGTATAGAACATGTCTGAATTGAGGGTGAGTCTAAATTGAGGATGAGAGAGAATAGAGTAAAAGAAAAAAAAATTACAACAAGTTGACCAGAGCCACACACATCCGACAAAACAAAAGAATGGATAGAAAAGGCTTCCTACTCAAGCTCCTAGAACCATGCCCCTACCCGATGATATGGAACACATGATCTGAAATCTGGATGTTCGCAACCCTGCCAATCCATTTGCCCCAGTCCTTAATGCAAAGCATCGTCATCTCCCACAAAATAGGATATTGTTATGTACAACTCTTTTTTTAGTCTCAATTTCAATCTACACATGTTTTGTATTTTTTTAAAATAGCATACATCATTTAATGAGGTACATGTTTTTTTATAAAAAACTGAAACATATACATCAATAAAGAGCGTGAATGCATAATAGAAAATGCGAAAAATTTCTATTGAAGCATGCATTTACCTTATTAATGCGAATGTATGTGGTGATTTTCTATCGACTCATATAAAATTAGAATTGGGGCTAGAAAAAAACTGTGTAAAGCCATAGACGGCACACTCTTTCAATGATGGGGTCAAGTGACCCCATTAATTTTTTTTTAAAATAAAAAACAAGTGTCCCATTATTTTTTACTCAGTGTTTGAGCCATTACAATTTTTTTTTTTTTTTTTTGAGAAACTAGCCCATCAAAAATGTTAAAATAAACCAGTCCATTAAAAACCCCTGTACATCTATTGTCCTATTAAAAAAAATAAAAAATGTGGGACTCTAAATCACAAACACCACATTAAAAAAAAAAAAGCCGAGTCTCTGGGACTCCTTAGCGGTGAGTGGCCGATCACCTACACTGCTACACATGGACGGACAAGCCAATCACCGTCAAACGGATAGATGCACCGATCACCGACGGATGGCTTACAAATAGACGCTGGTCTCATTCTTGATCTTTTCTTTCTACTCTTGATTAATTTTAATTTTTTTTTCTTCACCATAATCTGAATTTCTCCTATCACTCATAATGTGTATAAATCATGAACAAGACACATCAACATTACACACCTCCTTCATCTGTTTGTGTATCAAAAGCTTGTCTGTGTATTCAAATATAATTTAATATATACTTGTGGGAGAAGGGGATGTGGGCCCATTTGAAGAGTGTTTTTAGAAGGTGGGGTGGGTCTTCAGTTGATTGGTTGTTTAATTTTGTTTATACAAATTTTATGTTTCAGATTGTGCCATTTGTTCAATGGATAAATTTTTAAAATTAAAAGAAAATCAACTATAGAACAATATTTTTCTCCTATCGAATAAAATTATAGTGCTAAGCAAAGTCATGTTGATGTGAACAATATTCTTTTGGATGCAAGGCGAAGAAAAAAAAATTCAGCTTATCATTCTAATGGTTGGAGAGTAGATTTTTGAAGACCCTATCTACGAAAATTCCTAGAGCCGCCACTGATAATAACAACACTTGAATATGCATTTCTCTACACAGTAAAGAATATGTATTTGTCTAACAAAATACATACATTCATAAAAAGATACTTCAAATTTTACAGTATAAACTCCAATGAATTGAATGCATGTATTCATGTATTTTTCTTAATCAAACATATACTCTCTTAACTATATATATACATATATGCACACACTCGATTAGAAATTTCATATACTTTGTTGGAATACAAATATGACTGCGGAAATGATTGAGCGTGTTAGCACCCTAGTCTAAAACATTGATGCTAATGGTTCTCCATTACTATTGAACACTAGAGCGAGATAATAAGATTTTATTAAAAGAAAATATATTTTGGTTTTCGTAATATTACTAAGTCATGTAGGTCAGTCCATGGAGAAGATTATAGATAAAAAACAAATGAATACTTGATTTGTCATTCGGATTATTGATATTCAGTAGGATGACAAATTTCAAGGGATTTATATCGATTTTTTCAAATTAAATATATCGCATGATGTATATAATACACTGCAGATCATATTGAACGCAACTGTGGTCTAATCATGAATTGAAGCCTCTAATTGGAGGTCTAATAATTCTCAGTCAAGTCAAAAAGTTCCATCTAATCAAAACCTGTACATATTTAATTAGCACAACAAAAACATTATATTCATTTCAGGTAAGTTTTCAACACCATATCTTCCAGCTCTCAAGTACATCAAATTCAAACTCCTAGAAAGGTTGCATTTACACAGAGATTCATTCAACAAATATATAGCCTCGGGTTTTTAGTGACACTAAGCTATATATAGGGGTCAAATAACACTGTAAAACATGTGCAATTGAATCTTATTTAGTATGATTTGAAATCAACTAAACATGTGTCGCTTCATTAAACAGGCATTTAGTGTAAATGTTTTGGTGTACCATCTTTTTCAGTGGCGTGATTATGTTGTGCAAAACTTGTCAAAGACCTGATTTATCCTTTTTTATGTTGACAAAAATTGATAAAATTTATGTGGAATCAAGACACATAGGCGGAGATTGTTAGAGGTTTTTCAAAATGTATTTCATGTGTCTTGTAAGTTGGGTCATTGTCTGTAACTTTGAGTTAGGTTTTAGTCCCACATCGATTAAAGAAGAAAAAGTTTGGCATTATATAAAATGTGGTGTGTATAAAGTATTATTAAGGTGTTATGCACATGTTGCTTTAGCAACGTCCTCACACGCGCATTCGTGCGCGTGTGCGATGGACGTAATGTGACGCTTTGTTGGCACACTTGGCACGTGTGCATGAAATTCAACCATTCAAGACACTTCGAATTTATCAAACAAGCTTACTCTTTTCCCTAAAGTTTTCTTGTATTGGGTTTCTGCAGAACCTACCTAATACAAAGGTCTTGGTTTACTTGGGTTGTTCTTCAGCATTCGGTCCATCATCGTTGGTACAAATATTGGTGGAATATCACTTTTAATTATCCTACAGACGAATTTGCAGCAACCTTTTGCACACTATTTTGGGGGGCGAATATTGTTTTAAGGAAAGCGACTGTGTAATGCGACTGGAAGTTCAATTGAAGTCTTTGTCAATTTTTACAACAGAGATAACATATCCATCAAAAGATTAGCTATAGGAGATTCCTCGTATATCAAAAAAAAAAAATGTCAGAGAAGCTTTATCACTTAAAAAGAAAATTCGTCTTCCTCAGTTGTTCTTTTGAACTTCATCAACTTAGAAGAGGACATTTTAAGTCTCTTTGATTAATTAATTAATTGATTTTAAAAATAATTATTTCTTAAGTGAAATTAATCGATTTAATTTAATTTGATACATTCGGTAATATTCAACAAATTTTATATATTTGAAGTGTTAAATATATTAGATTAGATTTGCTATTATCTTAGTTTGTTATTATATTAGTTTGTTATTATCTTAGTGTGTTACACGTGTAACATCATCTTGTACTATTATATAAAGGGCTTTAGTACCTCTCTAATAAAACAACAGTTTTAGGGTTTGATTATTATTTTCTCTCTCTTATTCCTAACATGATATCAGAGCCATAAACCCTAGATCCACAAAAGTTTTTCTTCCCTCTTCCCCGCTCCGATTGAGATGTCTTCAATTGGAGCGGGGAGGACTTTTAATACCCATATTTTCTTCCATTCTTTGTGTTACTGTCGTCTTCATGGCGATTGCGCGTTGTTCGCGCCATCGTCTTCTTCACGTTGTCGTCATCTTCATCGCGTCGTTGTTCAACGCCATCGTCTCAGCCCCGTCCGCGCAGCCCCGTCTGTGCAGCCCCGACACGCAACACCATCCGCATCCTATGCTTCCGCGATGTCGTCCATCTTCTCTTAGTTTTTTAAAAAAAATCTATGTCAGTCTCCCGTAACCCAAAAAAAAAAAAAGGTCTGGTGGAGTCCACGTAAGCAACAAAAAAAAATCAACGCACGATAGCGCTAATCTGCAATCTCCAGCGCACGATAGAGCTAATCTGCAATCTCCAGCGCACAATAGCGCAAATCTGTGCTCGTCCAGCTCGCGCAAAATCAGCGAAAAATCCTCGCCGAACGCGTCATCACACGCGTCATCCCACACCAGTCCGGATCCGAACCACAACCCAGCCCACCAGTCCAGATCCTCTAGCCCGGCCCGTCCAACCAGATCCATCAACGCACAAACCCGGATCCGACCCGCCAGAGATCGCCGATGACCGGCCCACCAAATCTGTTTCCGCTGGTCCGACCCAGATCCAGCACCAGTAGCCCGGCCCATCGACCCGCGTCCACCGGATCCGATCCGGATCGAAAAGTCCATCTGCCCGGATCTGCTGTTTCCACTCGACCACTGTTGGCATCTGTCCGGCACCTCCGACCACCGTCCGATTGTCGCCGGTCATCGTCCGACCGCCGCCGACCACCGCCGACATTGTTTTAGGTGCATTTCTTTCCTGGATTGTTACGACCTCGTTCGGACTCCGAATCTTGAAATTCAGGTACTCATTTTGATCATTTTTTTCATTCTCTACGCATTTGTGTGTGCCTTTTCTTCATCGGAGATTTCTATTATTATGTCCTCTTTGCTTAGATTTTTCTACGGTCACCCGTGCCACTTTACTTTGTGCTTCATGCACACGACATATTTCTTTACGCAACATCCCTGCCTTCACACACGTCTTCTTTATGTGTGATCGTCGTTCTTCTTTTTCTTGGATCTTCTTCTTCTTTGAAATCATATCCGTAGCGTTGTCGTCTTCGCAAACTACTGTCGTCATCGTCTCTGCGTGCCGTCTTCTTCGCACTCCGTCGTCGTTCTCCAAGTGGCGTCGTTTTTATGCAGCATCGCTGTCTCTGTGCGCTGTCGTATTTGCACACTGTCGTTTCGTGTGCCATTGTTTTCGCGCACCGTTGTCTCTGTGCGCCGTTGTTCCCTTGCACCGTCGTTTTCATGCACTGTCGTCGTCGCACACCTTCATTTTTTGTGCGCCGTCGTTGTATTTGCGCACTGTTGTTTTTATTCTTCTTCTCTATCAGCGCTCCTCTCTTCTTGCGCTAGTCTGCACCGTTTGCGTCGTCATCCGCGTTGCGTTTCTTCTACTTCTTCTTCTCCATTGGGGCATGCTCGTGCTCTTCTGCGCTAGCCGCCACTGGCCGCCCATTGCAGACACCAGCCTCAGCCACCATCGTCTCATTTTATGCAAACTCTAAGGGTTCTACCCTTCAGAGTTTGGGAGAGGGTGTTAAAGAATCTCCGCCACCATTGTCTGCGTGTTGTCTTCACTGTCTGTCCACGTTTGTCTGTGCCCTCCGTGTGAGCATCTGCATTCACAGCCTCTCCTTGAACCTCTGCGAGCCCTAAGTGCGCCATCTAATCTAGTGGACCAGCAATTCTGATTAACTCAAAGAGCGTGAGCGACTCTGACTGACTCAAAGAGCGGGAGCGACTTCGACTGACTCAAGAAGAGCAGGAGTGAAGTGATGGATCCAAAAGACAAATGACGATTATCAATTCACAAAAACAAATTGGAGGTGTTTGAAAATAAGATTTTTAGTTTATTATATTTGTGTAAACTCTAAGAGTACAACCCTTCATTATTTAGGATTGGGTGTTAAAGATATTAGATTAGATTTGTTATTATCTTAGTTTGTTATTATATTAGTTTGTTATTATCTTAGTGTGTTACACGTGTAATATCATCTTGTATTATTATATAAAGGATTTTAGTCCCTCTTTAATAAAATAACAGTTTTAGGATTTCATTATTCCAAATTTACAAATGAGAGAGAGAGATGGATGTCGAGTCCGAAGCCGACACCGCCATCTGCTCAAGTGATGATCTCAATAGCCCCACCTGTCATTGGAATGCCCCGTGAATCGTTCTCATTCGCTTTCTCGGCATAAACGCGAGATCCATGGAAGACCACATCATTACGGGTGAGCCAAGTAGTAGTACATACCGTCGTTGTTATCACTATCACCTAGTCTAAAACATTGATGGTAATAAGATTTTATTAAAAGATTTTTTTTTTGGTTTTCTTGAGATTAGAGCCATCCCCTCTTCATAAAGGGGGGTGTACCATGTTAGTCCCAAAATTTATATTTGTTTGTTGGAGTATTTATGTGATAACAAATGTAGGAGTAAATGAAAAGTCTAGGTCACGTATCTCAGTCCATGGAGAATATTGTAGATCAAAAACAACTGAATACTTAGATTTGTCATTCGCGTTATTGTTATTTAGTACGATGATTTTTTGCTATTTTTGGCAAATTTCAAGAGAGGTGTATCGATTTTTTTCAAATCAAAAATAGATTTTTTTAGTTTTCAATCCCTATAAACATACTTATTTAGTAATTGATCCTTCATTTCTTCATATTTTGGTTTTAATCCCCAGATTTAAAGAATATGTTCTTTTTTAGTGTCTCTCAGAGACTAAAAAGAAAACTAAATAATTTATGAATAGTCCTCTCGCAGGGATTAAAAAGGAACATATCATTTAAATTTGGGGACTAAAACAAAAATATGAAGAATTGAGGGATTGATCACTAAATCCTATGGTTTATGGGAACTTAAAAAATAAAAAAAACCCATTAAAAATATATCACCAGATGTGTATAATAACATTAACAGAAAGTGTCCTGGGTTCGAGTCTTGGCGCTGACTTACCTATCTGTTTGTTGGCGATTATTCGAAAGAATTTTCCGTGGAACCGGGGCAAACAGGCGGAGGTAGCTTTCCCAGCTCGACCATAAGGTCACCCACGGGGAGTCCCTCCGATATAACAAAAAAAAAAAAAAAAAAAAAAAAACCATTAACAGAAAGTAATCAAAATAATACACTGCAGATCATATTGAACGCAACTGTGGTCTAATCATGAATTGAAGCCTCTAATTGGAGGTCTAATAATTCTTAGTCAAGTCAAAAAGTTTTTCTAATCAAAACCTGAACATATTTAATTAGCACAACAAAAACATTATATTCGTTTTAAATAAGTTTTCAACACCATATCTTCCAGCTCTCAGGTACATCAAATTCAAACTCCTAGAAAGGTTGCATTTACACACAGATTCATTCAACAAATAAAAGTTGAAAACCAACCTCGGATCCTAATATTTCCAATATAACTTAGCGTTGAAGTACATAAAAAAAAAAAACATGTGATCACTTGTTTGTACACCTTCTTTGTTTGATGTCTTTTGAAAGACAGCACATCAACAATTGTTCAAAATAGTTGTCATTGGTCGACCTAACAAATTATATTGTGACATGTTTAAAAGGCCATGTGTTTTTAGTAATACGGGGCTATATATAGGGGTCAAATAATATTGTAAAACGTGTGCAATTGAATCTTATTTTCTATGATTTGAAATCAACTAAACATGTGTAGCTTCATTAAACAGGTTTTGCCATTAGTGTAAATGTTTTGGTAAACCATCTTTTTCAGTGTGATTATGTTGTGTGTCAAATCTCTCAAGTCCTAATTTACCCTCATATGTATTGGCAAAAATTTAAAAAAAAAAATCATGTAGGATCAGGATACCGGTGGAGGTAGCCTACCCAGCTCGACCGAAAGGTTAGCCACTCATAAGAAAAAAAAAACTGTAAGCTTCATTCATCTTCCTCCATCGTTCTTTTGAACCTAACTTGGTCAATATTAAACTTAGAAGAGGATATTTTAAGTCTCTTTGAAATCAATTTAATTTAATTTGATATATTTGCTAATATTCAGCTAATTTTATAGATCCGAGGGTTCACAAATTTGATATATAACATATATAATTATAATTTTTTTTATCTAGATTAACTGTTCTGATTTCGATTTTAATTGACAATGTTGAATCCTTACCCTAAATACTCTCAATGTACTAATCTTGGAAATTTCTTCTGGTGATTGGTTCGACCATTCAACTATAATATGGGGAAAAAAAACAGAGAACAAAATTTTTTTTACAAAATTCAATCATTAAATCCTGAGGGACATCACTTTGAGTAAAATCCAATTTTCATGGAAACCATATCAGCATCTGACAACAGTTATGAGTAAGATTAGCATGAAAGGCATCTCTCCCATGGTGAGCAACTGAGCATACAATATTATTTACAGATCACAACAACATTAAGATTAATTACAGGGCAAGCTGATCAAAAGGGGGACACCAAATCAAATATAGACCTAAAACAACAACATATTTACAATGATGCTTAACTCATGTTCAGCAATCCAACCTTCCTCGTCCAATGGCAGGACTGTTAAAACATCACTCTATTTCAATGATGTTTTTTTCACTCGGGCACGAGGCTCAAAGTTCCATCCTTCATCAACCTGATGTTGAGACTGTTAAACCTCCCTCTCGAGTAATGTCGAGAAGCCTTTCTCCAATCCGTTCCCGTTTTCATCATTGCCACAAATTCATCGAAGCTAATGCGCCCATTCTGCATTTAAAGTAGGGGTAAATGTGAGGCATGAAGAAAAAGGTGGTAGTGAGATTATTATTGCCAGATGCTGGACATATCACCTTGTCATTGTCTATTTCTTGGAAGATGTCATATGAAACATCAGCACTGTGGGAAGCACCATCTTCAACAAGGGCATCTGTCAGCTCTTGTGGCTCGATAAATCCATTTCCATCCTTGTCAAAATAAGAAAAAGCCATGCGGAGATGCTCATCATTGGCCACCCTTTGCAGGAGCAGGGAGGCTGCAACAAATTCCCCGTAGTCAAGCGTTCCCTTAGAATTTGTATCTACCTGTTACAACTTCCAAGTAAGAATCATACCTATGAAATAGGATTCTGTTTCAGAACAACTTTCAATAATTAAGTTATAACAAGATCACACAAGACAGATCCATCTAAGATTCATCAGTAATTATCTTATAGCCAGTTGTTACTGTAGGCTGTGGACCGTCCTTTCCGTCTGTCCATCTAACTGGAAATGAATAACAGTGATGACATGCAACTTATGCCAAGTTCCTATCAAAGACTATCGAAACCTTAACGTACAACGCAAGTCATGTTCGGAGAAGATGATGGCAATGCTGAAATCAAAAGATATGCTGAACAGCTTGTTGAGCCAATCAAAAGCATCTTCTTGCACAAGAACAACCATAACAAACTCAATTGAATGGTGGGATAGCTTTGAGCAATGATTCAAATGCTTGGGAGAAGAAGCAACTACACCACCATGCTGCATCGACACTCGACCAAGACTCTTCTGTGATGCATCACCTAAAACTCCGAGCGCAGCACCACACAAAAAAAAGAAGATATATATTAACTAAGGCCAGTGTCCACTTTCTTTCAAAATGAAATACCAATCTATATAGAGATTCCCTACCCGACACCCTAACCCAAGCTAAATCACACAGCTCATAGGGGATTTTGTACCTGCATACATTATTATGTTTGTGTTTAGGTAGATATGGTTTAGATATGAAAAAAGAAAATTGTATTTCATTGTAACAGGGTTCAAAGTTCTCTTGAGTCTCATAGTGACATGCCTCTGGACAAGGTCCCATGGATTTTCCCAGTTGGGTTTCCATGTAAAAAAATTTCTTGGATTTGTGGTGTGGCTTGTTTGTGTGCTTTGATTCCTGCATGTTTTAATATTTATTGAACTGCATGGTTTTCAAGTTCGATGCAAGAGGAATCTAAATATTGAGTTCTAAAAGTTGATGGGATTTAATTTGGAGACAAACACATATAGATCTACACCCCCCCCCCCCCCCCCCTGCCCTCCCCCCCAAGTCTCTGCATATTATAAAAGCATTCTAAGAAAATACATAAGCCATATGCTCCATACACACACTTATAAATTTAAATATCTACACACAACTACGTGTACATGTCAGGGCTCTGGAAGGTTCGGACCACACATATGCATGTGAAATTTGAGGCAAGAACTCATCCACAGCCCAGTAAATTCCCAACAAAGGCAGCATTCAAGGCTGTGGCTAGGGCGTTCGAGTCAAGGACGCCATAGTTAACTAGCATCTTGCCTCACAAGATATGAAAAATCAACCCACCTAAATATATACTGAACTGTGCATAAATGAACTACTGTTTGCACTTCTGAATCTACAAGAGGTATTTAGAACAGAAGATTTTGAATATAACTTACAGCTTCAATAATTGTTTGCACTTCTGAATCTACAAGTACGGAACCAAGTTTTTTTAGTCCATTTTTCAAATCAGCATAGGAAACCACACCATCATTATCTGTGTCGAGCATCTTGAATGTTTCTTTAATGTCCTCTGTTTCGTCGATGGATAAATGGTCAGAAATAACCTGTTGACGGATATCTTATTCAGATTTTTATTGAAGAATCCAATAAAGACATAGAAGAAATAGATTGTTAACCGACCCTCAAAGCTATCCTTTTAAACCGACTCATCATCGAGAACTGCTTAAGCCTCATCTTGACAACATCTCCAAGTGGAATATTAGGCGCTTTCTTAGCATTTTGGAGCCAAGGATGCTCTGCAATCAGCACAAAAACTATCAATAGAAAAAACATATATAGTTGGAATTTCACTTATTAACTTAACATACTTCCATATATTGACACAAAACAAATACCACAGATTTACAGGTAACAATGGATCTGCACGTTTAAGAATTGCAATGCAAGTGCCAACTGTCTCCTTTTCAAAGATTTAATGTGATTATTGCCAAATTTATTTGAATTTTAGAAGATTGGAGATACTTTAAATGGTTAGCAGGCTGGAATTTTGACCTTGGCTACTTAGTATTATAGAATGATTTCCTGCATTGAAGTGATTAGTAAGCTGGAATTCTGACTGGGCTACTTAACATCATAAAATGACTTCATGAATTGGATGAACAAGGGAGAAAGCATCATCATATATCATTATATCATAAGATATCAATACACAACATTTCAGTTTATTAGCAGAATACAATGACAGGTATCTTGTCCTTTCAAAAGATTGCAGGTATCAGAGCACATTAGCATGTGTTGATCCATATTGGAGAAATACTGCCTGATACAAGTCAATACAGCATGGTATCTAATAAATGATGTATTGACCCATATTGGAGCAATACAGCTTGATACAATCCATTATAGTACGATATCGGTGATATCTTATCACATACAAAGGAGTGACCCCTTTCCTTTTCCATATCTTCAAGTTGATTTGTCTGACACTTTATTTATTAAAGCCAAACTGGTTCATGTGGGCTTCATCCATCAAAAATAAGTCAAACTATCCTATTTGGGGATCTTCTCATCAACTAAAGGTATATTCTGCTTTAGTTATATCAAATTTAATATCCTCGAGATTCTTATTGAGAATATTAAAATAAAAAGAAAAAAAAACTAGCAGGACTAATTTGGATGTCCCCACAATGGCAAGCTAAAATCTTTCGTTTAGAAGTTGATTATTGCTAAGAAATGGAGTACAAAAATCATGTGATTTATGCCAATCAGCATATTACAAGCCTGTACAAGAACATTGCTTAATTTCTAGTTAAACTTGGGGTGAAATCCTCAAAACATTATTTTGGCCTTGGAAAGCATCTAGACCTGGCTTACTGCATGTTAGGTTACTGAATGGCCACATAGTATGTTGATAGCTGAGAAATCAGATAATCCATTTCCATCGTGGTGCACTTAAAATGGTTTGGTATGATACTTTTTAAGTTCTCAGGTCGTTGTCCTTCTATTTGGTATCATATTGACATCATATATGCCTTTATCTTCAGGGTTGGGTTCTATAGCAGAGGCACTGGTTAGCTGCTTCTGTATGTGCTGAGGTTATCTTCAAGGGTTTCCTTTTGTACACATGTTTGATGTACCTCCCTAGTACTATTATGGGAATTCTATTCACTGTATATACTCTGTATTTTTTATTTTATCAATATAACTTTGATCTTTTACCATGTGGAAAATTCTTATTTATCATTTACCATGTGGTAATTTTGATTTGGTAAATTCTTAGTCCAGTGGCGGCTTGGGCTTTTGTAGTTAGAGAGGAACCATGCGCTTTTTAATGGTGGCATCTTTTGCTTTATAAAGGTGTGGAACGCGGTGGAGAGATTTGTTTCGGACTGGGGTCGACATTGTCCAGGGGCTTCTAGTGTTCATTTTGAGTAGGGTAGAATTGTGATTCAGGAGCAACCCATCATACCTCTTTGTTATGGGGAGTGACCTTTTTGTCAACTCCTTTGTATTTTTTTCTTTGCTTTCCTTTGTATTTCTAGTGTTTCCATTTCGGCTATGTACTTCTTGTTATTCAACCAGTGAATGGCCAATATCCTTTGCTGAAAAAAAAAAAAAAGCACAAAGAAAATTGATCATTTACTAAAAAGGTATGCCTTTAACTTGTATTATTGGTTTTCTCCCTTTTTGTGGCAGTATACAATTCTACATAATACAAGTGTGATAGTTCCAAGTATCCTTGTCAAGGAAATAAGATTTATACTACGTGTCTAGATAAAATCCATTAGTTTTAGTTTCCTTCTAGCATGTTTATTTCATTAAACAATCAATTACATGAGTCGAATAAGCTGAGCATCGAAGGTTGAGTTTGAGGAAGTTTTGGTAATAGAGGAGTGATATTTGATGTCAGGGGAGGGGGTCCGGGCTTGTCAATTCACCACTTTCTTTTTTCTTTTTCTTTTTTTGGATTTTGAAAGAGAGAGAGAGAAGGTGGGAGAACGTGTCAACTTTTGCTTACATTTCTGCTATACGTGCAAATTATTTTCAAGAGCCTCAACACTGTTCTTGGTGAAGCTTGTATATAATAAGGTCATCAAAAGTCTACTAGTCAATTGGTTTCTAAAAAGTCCTCATTTACTGGGTGAATTTATTGATATCTCCGACTTGCCATTACATTCTTCAAAGAAAAAAAGTAATTTCGGTAATACATATTTCTCTCAAAAACATAGATAGGAAATATTAGCAATCAACATAAACATCAAAAATGCCAAATTATCTCAAACGTTAATCCTTAAATTGTGCCTAATATATTTCAACCAGAAAGCATTTTAACATATTTCAACCAGAAAGCCAAAATGTGTGAATGTCATTATTTGCACAATTCTAAGTGGACCCAACTTGGTGAAGGGCTGAGAAGATTCAACAAATAATGTTGGATAATTTCCATGTGGACGCAAGCTGGTGAAATGTGTGAATGTCATAAGATAACAAGAAAAAATCACCAGAATACTGCTTTTAAAACTAGGAAATGCAAAATGAGACAAGTTGATGTGATAAAAAAATGAAATATATGTTATAATCAATTGGGATCCCATTTTCATCTTTATATAGGTTATGCAAATAAATTTATAAATATGATCTAGTAGGTGACCTGACGTGCAGATGGAATGGAAAAATTACCCAGAACTTGTTTGGCAGTTAATCTGAGTTTTGGATCAGGCTCCAACATCCGGCGAATCAAGTCCTTAGCATTTTCTGAAATGTTTGGCCAAGGGTCTCCTTTAAAATTAACAAGTCCACGGAGGACCGCTCGTGCAATCCCCTGTTCAGATTCTGCATATCAATACCACTAACTTGTTACAGGTAGAGTGTGATTTATTCATATCAAGGAAATATTAAAAGATAAGAATGTTAAATTCTAAATCAGTGAAACATTTCAAAACACTATAAACACAATGATGTCATGTGAAGTAATGGAAAGCAAGAAAAGCAAAAAGGGTCCCACAGATACACTACATGCAAGGGGTACCATCTCCCTGCTTTTCTAATATTCAAATCCCTAGTGAATTGCACTAAAAAAAGTGGTCATGACAAAACCTATTTAAAACTGGAATTAAGAATTTCTTGTAGCGTCATTTCTCACCTATGCAGTTATCCATAATCTCCTACCATAAAGCAACCGATATGGGGATGAAGAGCAAAAAACAATTAACATAAGTGTCAGAATACTGAACAGAAACATTACCTGCCCAAAATGGAGGAACACCACATAGCAAAATGTAAAGAATGACTCCAGCACTCCATATATCTATTTCTGGCCCATAGTCTCGCTTAAGAACTTCTGGAGCCATGTAGTATGGACTTCCAACAATTTCAGAGAATCTTTCACCTATAATTAAAACAACAACATAAAGGTGCTAACACATAGCATAGTCAAGTCTTGTGTTAATACTAGCAATGAAAAGTTTTGATGTTTTAAAATTCGTAGGTTACAGATTAAATTACTTATAACCATATTAAAGAAGAGATTAACAACATGACTAAAACAAAATACATCCATGGATCCAGAATCTTTGTTCTTCCAACAGTAATAATGAAAACATTTTTTTTGAGGAAAATGGTAGGCTTTCATACCCATATTATTAATAATAGGAGAATGAAAACCCAAAACAGGGAAACAAACCAAAAGATAGACAAAAAACCCACGTGCGACCACACATATATACATCAATCAGTAGAGGTCTCTAACAAAGATGCAACCCCAAACACCCCAAAAGGACAATCAACTAAGTACAAAGGAACAATAATGAAAACATAGCCATGAGATGCTATCAGATGCTACATAAATTGCTACATGGGATGTAAAGATAGATGAAATGATTTTGTTAGGCTAGAGCTAGTACGATGAAGCGGTGGACTGACTCCAGAGTGATGTGTGTTAAGTCAATACCAAAAAACAAACAAAAAATTAAATTCCGTAAGACAACAATTAGACTTGCCAACCATTGGTTCATGTCACATGCGGTATGTTAGAGTATTTGGCTCATTCGTAATGAATGTGTGTTCCAACAAGAGAGATTTTACTTGGAGAAAGCATAGGCGGCCATTTGCTCGATCCTAAGAGATTGAGTGACTATATTTTTTTGGTTGATAATCCATCATCATTTATGAGAAACCATTGGTTCGGGAGGTGACGAGTCGGAGGTGTTGATTCAAAGGTCTCCCCTTCATTGTTCTTTTTCATTTTCTAATTTACTAATTTTGTACGGATATCTCTCGTCTCCTTTGTTCAGGGGCATTTTCAAATAAAATTGTTCCCATCTTTCTTCTCCAAAAAAAAAAGACAACAATTAGACTATCAGTGGTGAGCTTTGAAGTGGAGACACCAACGGCTTGTTTGTATAATGTAGTTTCAATCAGGAGGTGTGAAGGAGACTAGGGAGTGCAAATGGGTGATGTTTCAGAAACTTTGAGGAATGAGACAGATGTGTCAACAATTAGTTCTCTCAGATCATCTGACAATACCACTGCTCCATACAAATGTTATACTGCTGAAATAATATTCAAAAATCAGCTCAATTAATTACCTACGGAATCCAAATGACACCCAAACAAAGGCAATTCTAATGTACAAATTGTTGGGTCATGTCTCGATCCGGTGTACCACATCGGTACACCGGACGGCCATGATGAAACCATGTTGAGGTGGACACCTAATTGGTAGATTAATTAAGATTTGATTTTAATTAATATTTTAATCTCCTAAAATCAAGAAAACACTATTTGTTTGTTAGGAGATCACTTGGGGAGGAAGTTAGAGATTTATCTCTATAAATACCCTCTAAAATTCCATGGTAAGGCTTGGCATGAGATAACAATGTAGAGATCCAAAGAGAGAGGTTGGGAGGGTTCTAAGAGAGGGAAATTCCATGAGAGAAGTTGTAAGTCTTTTAATGTTTTTTAATCTCAACTATTACAGTGGATTCTCTGATTCCCCTGTGACTATAGGACTAGGCCGACCCATGCATATCTTATGTTCTTCGTGTGATGGTGTTCTCTTTTGATCTTGGGTTTGTTGATGGCTTCCGCAAATTCATTCCCAACACAAACAAAGAACATATGTATGGGGCATTTACTCACCGGGCTTGAAGAAAATGGACAACCCGAAGTCAATCACCTTGAGCGGCGAGTTCTCCTTAAGGTTTGCGAACAAGAAATTCTCCGGCTTGAGGTCCCGGTGTATGACCCCGTGCTCGTGACAAAGCTGCACGACCTCCGCGACGGTCCTCGCGACCCTCGCCGCGGCCCGCTCCGTGTAGTGCCCCCGCGACACGATCCGATCAAAGAGCTCCCCTCCCTCGCACAGCTCCATCACGAGGTGCAGGTCCCGCTCGTCCTCGCACGCGTCCTTCAGCGAGACGATGCTCAGACTCTCGGGGAGGTGGCGCATGATCTCCACCTCCCTCCGCACGTCCGCCACGTCCGACGCCGTCCTCAGCTTCCGCTTCGAGATCGACTTGCACGCGAGCGACTCGTTCGTCGCGCGCTCGACGCAGAGGTACGTCACACCGTACTGACCGCGCCCGAGCTCGCGGTCCAGCACGTACAGATCGCCGATGCTCCCGAACCTCGATAGGGCGGCTCCGGCGAGGACCGTCTTCGGCGGAAGGGGGTTCTTCGAGGGGATGTCGATCTGGTGGTGGTGGAGGGAGACGGCGGGGAAAGAGGAGGGCTTGACGTCCTCTCTGACGACCGTGGTTTTGGACAGGCAACAGTTCCCCATTGTAGGACGTGAGTGTGTGTGGTGTGAAAGGTGTTATCTTTATCTGTCTAGGGTCTCTACGGAACGAAAATCCTAGCTCGAATTGGAGTGAGTGATGAATGGGGGATGTGTGTGAGGTGGGAAAAAAATAAGAGGAGGACTGGTAGGTCAGCTTTATATATTCACTGTAAAAAGTTATGCAGTTCATGCAGTTCCTATTTTACAGTTTTTTTTTTTTTTTTTTTTGAGTACTGAGGAAGGACCCAAGGTATTTTGGGTAGTTTAAATGAGGCCATGTAACGGCAGCTAACCCAGGGACTTAGAAATAATGAAAAACTGGAATAGGGATCTAAAGAAAATTCTAAAACTCTCAGGGACTTAAATATAATAAAAGGGTATATTTAGGGACCCCTATTTATTTATTTTTATTTTTATTTTTTTTTTGGCACAGTTACACAGTCATTCAAAAAAGAAAATTTGCATTAGCTTAATAATGGGTCTATTCAATTTGAAATGGAGTCGTACACATTTTTCATCAAACGTATGTCTTATTTGACGAGGTTTGTGATTGCATTGGGGAATGTCCCTAACTTTATCATTTTTTATTTCTTATGAAAAATGTTATGCATTTCTTTTCTAGCCCACACATGTTTTAATTTTTCTAGAAATAATATTTATATATATTTATGAAAATAAGTATATACTCTCATTAATTTCTATGGATCAATTTATAAAACATATAAAAAAAATTGAAAATATATATGTGAGTATATATGACAATAATGAGGACTGAAATTGGGGTTGAAAAAGGAACGTGTTTAACGGAGTCCATTTTTATTTTTAAAATGAGATGATAAAATTCATTAATCCATATACTTTTCAATGCTTTTAAGCATTAATCCATTTTACAATCCATTTATATCCTCATGCAATAAGATTCACTGTGAAAAAAATTTACACATTTTATGAGTGAATGGATACAATCCATTGAAACATATATTTTATTTTTAGGGGAATTGTTCAAATACCCCTTGACTAAGGGTCAAATATTTTTCTACCCCTGGATTTTTTTTAATTTTTTATTTACCCCTGAAATCTGGTTTTTTTTTAATACCCGAATTATCCCTTACAGACAGAGTTACAGAAATACAGAAATATAATGTGATACATACATAAATTATACACATAGTTACAGATATTTAATAGTTATTTATAAAAAAAATTAAAGTATGTAAAGATGTTTATACACAAAATGATCATATATACATTATTAGTGTTATTACACTATCATCTGTAAATGCATTCAATGTACACAAAATTGTTATAGATACAATCTCAAAGTTTCATTAAAATAGATACATATTGTTTGAATTACGATGTTTTCTTCAAATCTTCATGATTAATTGTTTTCTCCCTTAATCGTCAAATAAAACAAGATTATCGAACTAGACATTCAATGTATTTTATAACAAAGAACGGACTTTACATGCTATATAAAAAATACAACAATCAAACACCTAAATAAATTTTCATTTAGCAATATGAACAAAATTAGTAACAGCATGAATTCGAACCGGAAATTTATGAACAATTGTAATATTTTAGTAAAATTATTTCTTGATTCATGTACTTAACAATTACGGAAACTAACATTTATATAACATCTACAACAAAAACTACAAATGTGATGCCCAATAACATAATCTATTATTTACATAATAAAAATATAATATTTTCTATTATTCTTATAACAATTACAACACAAATTATAAAAACTATCATTTACAAAACAAATATGTAATATCATTCATAGAACTAAACTAATGACATGTAAATTACAGAAATGTAATGATTGATTACAGAAATGTAATACTAACTTACAAATGGGGATAGTTTAGATATAAAAAATGAGGTGGCATAGGTCAGGGGCAAAAAAAAAGACCAGATTTCAAGGGTAAATAAAAAATAAAAAAAAGTCCAGGGGTAGAAAACAATTAGACCCAGAGTCAAAGGGTATTTGAACAATTCACCCTTTATTTTTTACAAAAATAGATATCTCATAGATGAGGTGTATTACTTTTATAATAAAAAAGGAAAAGAAAACAATTCGGTCTATTTTGGAGTTGAAAAGAGGGTTGATTTTTAAAAAAAATTTCTTTTTTTTGTGACTTTTAAATCATATATTTGATTACGTATTTGATTACGTGTTTGATGATACAATCAGAGTTGTGCATATATAACATAATCCGTAGATGTACCTGTTATTTGCATTTTCAAATTACAATTACGTGGGGTATATGTTTTATTGTATTTCTTAATGAAAGTGAACATACAAAATCAATGGATTATATATTTTAAAAAGGTTTTCTAGTTTCCACCCCCCCCCCCCCTAAAACTAATGAATTATTGAAAACCCCCTGTAAAAAATGAATTTATTATTAAACTCTTATAAAGTTATTGCATCTTATTAAAAAAATCCAATGTTTAGTTTCTACCCCTTTTAATTAAATAAATTATTTAAAACCCCCCTTCAAATATACATTAATATTTTAGGACTTTTCGAATGCAGAGTGTCTTCATGAGAATCACTCACATTTAATGTGTTGCCGAAACTGTTCATTCTAATTTCTTATCAATCATTTTTAATGATTTTTATAACAGTAGATATAATTAAATTTTTTACAAAAGGTAGCTACAATTTGTAAGGGTCTTAAAATAATAATGTTTTTGAGGGGGGGTTTTAATAATTTACCTATTTAGGAGGGGCAGAAAATAAATAACCTGAAATGATTGGACTTCTTAATAAGACGTAATAACTTTACATGGGGTTAATAATCAACTCAATTTTTAGAGAGGGTTTTGATAATATGCTTGTTTTTCAGGGGATGGAAACTGAATAACCCTTTTAAAAAACACAATTCATTAATTGCGTAATAAAATTATGTACATTAAGAAAAATGATATGTTCAACCATGTTAGCACTCTCATCCGCGCTGATAATTTTTAATATGTATATATATATATAGAATTATAGATACTCGTATATTGAAATACATACTGTTATCAAAAGTGAATCACATACTTAGATAAACTACCATATTTCTTCTCTTTGAAAAACCAAACAAAAAAACAAAAAAACAAAATTTGATATAATGTTCTAATGGAATATATATATTGCACTATCACATTATACACTTCAATAACAGAATATATATAAAATGAACTGAGTGTATTAACGCTAATGCATTAAATATAAAGGAAAGTGGATGTTCAAAAGAAATGGACACTGTAAACTACACTTTAAATTAAACTATTGAGGTCTTGGACTCTTATAATAAGTTGCACTATTTTTTATTCTTTTTGAAATAATGGTAACATTTTTTTTTATGGAAAGTAGGCATTGGTCTCAATTTTAATAATGATAACATTTTATAACCATAAAAAAAATAGTTACGATAGATCCAAAGGGATTAAAACAGAAGAGAGGAAAAGTAAGAAGACATCACAAGAGATTTGCGATCATCCCCTTACTTACAAGAGGCCGAGACAGAGAGAAAAAAGACAAGTGAAAAGGCAGGACCTACAAGAGGGGAAACACAGAAAAAAGACAAGTGAAAGGGAGGAGTCATGCAGCTATTGCAGCATGGTCTAGGAGAGCAATAAGTTGCACTATTGAGGTGTTGATTAGGTGGGAGTGGGAGACCAATCACTATAAAAAAGGGAGAGAATATAAAGCTATTCTAGAATCCATGATGTGGAGGGCCTTTTTGTTTTGTGTGTGAACCGTGTAGGGGTTGAGATTTGAATTTTGTGCATACTAGATGTGATGCTTGTGATGTTGGTACTGGACATTGATCTGTCATATGTGATCCAACTTATCCATTGGTGAAGGAAGAATAATATATTAATAAAATATCTGCGGCGTTCGTGTATTTACATGGAAGGGAAGATATTTTCCATGCATAATGGTGGATAAACCCAAGCGTTTAATTATACCATAAGCTTCCCTTGTTCATATAAGATTTTCACACGTGAATCTCTGAAATAAAATGAGTGGAATAACACAATTTTATGGGGTATGAAATATCAATACTGCTTTTATGTATATATATTCTAATTTACCTATTCATAATTATTTATTGTAAACAAACATGTATTTTGAGCTTATTCATTCATATTTCACATTTATTAATTATTTTAGTCAACTAGGAGTTTAACATGATGATAAAGTATTTCAGATGGGTAAACCATACATTTATGGTTTGGCAAGCAATTAAAAAGTCTATCAATTTTATCCTTATTCGCATTTGTCAAAAATTAGAATAAAAAGTAAGGATAAATATTATTCTAACATTTAGGTAAAACAAAAAATTTTCATTTTCATTTCAAAATTCAGACAACTGCCTGCACTTATTCTGATTATTTTTTATACTAAACGGGATAAGTTGTCATCCCTTACTTAGATATCTACAATTATTCCCTTATCCCATAATTTATCCTCTTACCAAACCAAGGAACCTAATAAGACTTATTGAAACATGACTAATAATATACGTGTGCATGGCCCCATTAGACTGGTTGGTATTCCCTTATCCTACAATCTATTGTGTGCTATTGGGGTCCTTGGTTAAAAAATATATTAATATCTGCAGCGCTCGTGTATTTACATGGAAGGGAAGATATTTTCCATGAATAATGGTGGATAAACCCAAGCGTTTAATTACACCATAAGCTTCCCTGGTTCATATAAGATTTTGACACGTGAACCTCTTTACATCAGTAAAATAAAATGTATGGAATAACACAATTTTATGGGGTATGAAATATCAATACTGCTTTTATGTATATATATTCTAATTTACCTATTCATAATTATTTATTGTAAACAAACATATCTTTTGAGCTACCCTTAAGGCTGGTTTGGCACGCAATTTAAAAAATTCTATCAATTTTATCATTATTCGCATTTGTCAAAAATTGAGGATAAATGTTAGTCTAACATTTATGTGAAACAAATAATTCTCATTTTTATTTCAAAATTAAACAACTGCCTGTATTTTTTCTAATTATTTTTTTATACCAAACGGGATAAGTTGTCATACACTACTTAAATTTCTAAAATTATTCTCTTATCCCATAATTTATCTTCTTACCAAACCAAGGACCCTGATCAAGACATTTTGAAACAAGACTAATAAAATATGTGTGCATGGCCTCATTAGACTGGTTCAGTGGGTTCCCACAATCTATTATGGGTTATTGGGGTCCTTGATTGAAAAAAAAATACATCCACTAGATAACTCCACAGAATTTGATTATTGACTGGTTGGTATTGGACGTGAGCCTAAGTGACGTGTTAAATGTCCTTAAAATGTAAGACAATGTACAAGAAAGGAATGGGACTTGCCAACATGATGGTTAGAATTGAAGGTGTGATCATATTGTGTGTTTTACAAGTGGATAGAGAAAATCTATGAAGAATTAAAAATATTTACCAAAGAGGACTTAAATGATAATGATAGGAAAGCTAATGGAGGACATGAAGAGATGTATGAAGGTCATAATATGTGGAGAAGAATGAAGCAAGAAAATCGATTTTAGTTTACAAAGTTATATGTGACATTATACTAATTAAAATATTATTGAAAAATTATGGATGTCAATTTACTTTGAAAAGTAGATTAAATAATAGCTAAATATATCTATTTTGACCGGGAGAGATAATCAGTAATATATAAAACTATAAAATTTTTATAATTGAGAGATTAACCATTTCACAAATATTGAAGGTATGCAATATTGACATGGGTATTAAAAAGTGAAAAAATAAAATTGAGGAAAACAAGCATGTAAAAACTAGATAATGGAACTTAAAAGGTGAAAAAAATTAATACTATTTAAATATAGAATCATAAAATTGAAAAAGGTAGACCACATATGATGAAACTAATATTAAGTAAAATATTGCCAAAAAAAATATTATGTATAATAAATGTCTGGTTATATTAAAATAATAATAATAAGATTTTATTCCAAAGGGAATGAGTTGACTTTTAAGAAAAGTTAGTGTTGTGATGAGAAAATCCAAAAAGTAATTTAAGCAAAGCACATTCCATATAAAAATTGGCAAAAAGTGTAAAATAATCGAACTTAAAACAATCCCAGAAATAAAAAACGTTGTTAGTGTTGCTAAATATATAACAATTGTGTATTTTTTATTTATATTTTATAATTTTACAATGTAGTGTCGTTTAAAAAGAGTATTTTGAGTTTTATTTGATGTGCACACTAATTTTTAGTTCATAATTAGTAAAAATGTGCAATAATTAAGGATTTAGAATAAAAATTTAGTTTTGAACATCCAAGGTTAAAGTCATTTCACAATTTTAGATTGAACATTGGAACTATTAATAATATTAGTTAAACGAAGCTTGGGTTTACTCGGTTATCACCCTTCATACAATAAGAGGTCAAGGAATCAAATATTTGGGGCACTTATTTTCAAAAGAAACAAAAAAACGAAAAAGGAAAAGAGCGTTGTAACACACTTACACGCAGTTTATGCAGAAAGTCGTATGGACAGTTCATATACCTCCATAACGTATACATCTCCTCAGATAAGATATACATCTCGTTAATTGTTTTACATTTATTAAAAATAAGTTCAAAAGAGTTCAAGTTCTGATGAAGCCCAACATTCAATTTATAATAGAGCGATATATTTTCCATCAAGACATATACTAATATACTTAGGTTTAACTATTTAAAAAAAAAAAAGTAAAACATATGTAAACAGTTCACGAGACTGTCCCTTCTGTGCACACAGTCCCAGTCGTTTTGAATTTTTCTTAAATTATATTCAGTTGGTTGACATTGCTATCTATCAAGTCCATTATTTTATAAGCATAGCATTTTATGTGGGAGTGGGAGAGAGTGTAAAGCTAATGCTAGAATCCATGAAGGGTTTTTTGTTTTTGGTGTGAGCCGTGTAGTGGTTGAGATTTGAATTTAGTGCATATATTCTCGATGTGATTGATGCTTTATGATGTTGTCCTGGACATTAATATGTCATATGTGATTATTCAACTAAGGAAGAATAATTTCTGCGGCGCCCTCGCATTTACATTTAAAAATATCTTAGATTAATTATAAAATATAATAAAAAGTAATTTGAGCTTATTAACCATATTTCACATTTATTCTTCACTCAAATTAGGGGATCAACACAATGATTAATAAACACATCGACTAGATTTGATATTCCAACAGAATTTGATAATTGACTGGTTGTATTGGATGAGGCGTGTCAAATGTTAGACCATGTACAAGAAAGGAATGGGACATGCCAACATGATGGTTAGAACTTAGAAGGTGAGTTCATATTGTGTGTTTTACAAGTGGATAGAGAAAATCTATAGAGAATTAAAAATATTTACCAAAGAGAGCTTAAGTAAAAGCTAAATTTATCTCCTTTTACCAAGAGAGATGACCATTTAGTATATAAAATTGTAAAAAATTTATGATTGAGAGATTAACTACTTAACAAATATTGAGGTATACTGTATACATTGACATGGGTATTATAAAGTGAAAAAATATAGGGATTTTTGCATATATACCCCTGTTATAATTCGATTTTGTCAAATTACCCCTGAAAAAATCATCTGTCCAAAAATACCCCTGTAAAGTGTTTAAGTTGTGTAATTGTGCCCCTCCGTTACATGTTGTCAACTTCGATTACCCAACTAGGGTTACTTGGTTAACCCTGATGCCTGCTTTTACAATTTTGCCCATTCCCTAAAAAACATACATGTCCTTCTTCCCCACCATTTCAACCCTAATCCTAAAAATCACTCTTCATCTCTCTCGTTCAAATCTGAACTATACCACAAATCAAATATACACATTCATTTCGTCCTCTGAAACACCTTTTGCACATATGAGAGGGATTCGCGGTGGTCGAAGAACATGGACCAGATCCGTTGATGGTGCTGGTGACTCGCGCAGCATCAACTTTGAATCCATTATTGGAAAGGGTTCGACATACCCAAACTTCATCTACTTCAATGGTATGTTTTCGATCACTCAAGCTTTAAATGTTTTTTGTTCAGTTTTTGTATTTGATTGAGTGGTTTGTATTTGGTTTGTAATGCACAGATGGGAGGACTTGGGCATTCCTATACAGGAGGGCCTAGTACTACAAACATTAGAAGCCATGGGAATGCACACATGAGAGGATATGATACAGGTATCAGTAAACATAATAGCTCAATTCAATTTTTTCATGTTTTAGTACAGGTGATGAAAGAGGATACTAATTTAAATTCAATTCATGTGCTTCAGGTGCTCGTGCTAAAGGCTTTATGAAGAAATTAGAGGTAGAAGGACACCACTAAACAAATGAGCATGGAACTACAGTTATGTTTCAGTCCAACACTTTTGTATCATTTTAATCCAGTACTTTTGAAACAGTTGAAAGTGCTATGTGTTGAAACAATAACCTATGTGTTCTCACTTATACAATATGTATGTATTAGTGTGGTTTTTAAGTGTATGTACTGTTATATATTTTGGTTTGTTAAAACAACTCTTATGTATATGTTTAAACTTCTGTTATGTATTTCAGTTTGTTAAATGCTACTCTTGTGTGTGTGTTAAAAATGTTGCTATGTATTTGCTTGTTAAAATATGCTATTGTGTGTTGTTGTAATTTGTCATCAGACAAGTTTATCACAACATTACCAAGATTACACATCACTAGAATGAAAGAGTTACAACAGATTCATAATGAAAAGCAGTACAATAATATTAATACACATAGCCACATTGTTCAAGAAGTATATTCATGTTCAAACATACTAAAAAAAAATTAAACAAGTAGAACGACAGTCACAAGGCGCGTGAACATAAACATCCTTTCACCGAAGTTGGTAAACCCATCCTCCATTGACAAAAACTTTTCTTCCATTTTCAGCATCCTATCACTGAAGTTGGAAAACTCATCCTCCGATCCATTGACAACAAATTTTATTTCATTTTGAGCATCCTTTCACTGAAGTTGAAAACTTAGCTTCCATTGATAACAATTTTTCTTTCATTTTGAGCAAGTTTTCTTCTATTGACACCAACTTTGTCTCCATTGTCTTCATTTTCACTTCGATTAACTCTTGTAGAGGCTCCATATCAATTGAATCATGGTGAAAATCTTCCACCCACCCGAAAAAATTACATTCACCCGATCTTTGTTAAAAAATTGGTTCACGCATTATATCAAACACTTCGCATACAAAATATAAATGTTCAAATTGTCGAAACAAACAAAGTCCAAATGAAGACAAACCATAAATGTTCAAATTGTTGAAGCAAACAAATCCGAAATGATGTTCACTTACCCCCCATCATACACACTTGTAGAACTTCTTCCCTTTGGTAACTTCCTTTGTAGAAGTTCACTCCTTGCATGGCAACCCACAATAACAAGGTGGGTTAAGTTGGGTGTGTTGGAGAGAGGATTGCTGAGATGAACTACTCATCTCCGAAATGATTCAAATGGGGTTCAAATTGGATTTGGTTGAAAGAAAAACCCACAAATATAGCCTTGGACGTTGAAGAAGAGGCATCAGAGAGGGGTATATATGACTTTTCATATGTTTTTAAAAGTCAAAATGGGGATTTAACGTTAACTTTTAACCACAGCTCACGGGAGATAACCGCAGGGGCACAATTGCACAACTTAAACACTTTACAGGGGTATTTTTGGACAGATGATTTTTTCAGGGGTATTTTGACAAAATCGGAATATAATAGGGGTATATATGCAAAAATCCCAAAAATATAATTCAGGTAAACAAGAATGCAAAAACTAGATAATTGAATTTAAAAGGTGAAAAAATTAGTACTACTTAAAAGTAGAATCACAAAATAGAAAAAGGTAGACCAAATATGATGAAACTAATATTATGTAAAATAAATGTCTAGTTATATTAAAATAATATTAAAAAGATTTTATTAGGTAATCCAAAGGAAATGAGTCTTTTTATCTTGGTACATAAGAGGCTCGGGCAAGGGTGACACTATCCCCTGTTATACATAGGAAACATACAACCATCCTAAAGGGAAAATCATTTTATTTTTCAGGTGTGTGGGGTATGGGGTGGCAAAGGGTGAGTGGGCAAAGGAGGAGGTTTTCAGGGGCGACTACGTCGACGCCGGGGAGATGCTTTCGATGCCTTCAATGGGGTCATTGGAGCAGGGAATGCAGGGCCCCGTCATCTGTCGTGTTTGCCGGGGCACGGGGCATAGGTCCTCTGACTGTCCTAAAGCTACACCCAGGAATAGGCTGAGGGTGACCCCTGTTTGCTCTACTCCTTCGATTCGGTTATCGCTGTCGGAGGTGGATGAGACCACTGAGTTTCTGTCCGGTTGCATGATTGCGTCGGCGATAGGGTGGTGTCCTTCTCTGGGCGAGGTAAAGGAGGCTTTTGTGCAATCGTGGGGACATGGTGTGGGGGATAGGGTTCGGGGTCTCGGTGGTGGTTTCTTTGTGGTCAGCACATCGACCAAACGTCTGAAGAAGAAAATGCTGAAGCAAGGAACGTGCATGGGTGCAGCTGGTTCTTTATGCATTGAGGTATGGAAGCCAGAGTTCGGCGCGACCACGGTGGCGTCCTCGTCATGGAGAGTGAGGCTCTCTGGATTGCCGCTTCACTGGATTCTAGCCGGGTGTGTCAGGCAGGTGCTGGCAAACTTTGGGGAGGTTGAGGAGTTTCTAGACAATGGTGTAGATAGGGATAACCAACTATTTAGGGTGGTGCGTCTCCTTGCACCACAACACACTTCCTTTCCTAAAGCGCTGGCGGTGGTTGGTGACGGTCTCACATGCACGGTGGGCTTGGTCACGGAAGCCATTGTGTCCCCACTCAACCGCTCATGGGCCGTGGTGGTGGGAGGGAGGGGATTGAGAAGGTGCCTGGGGCAACTCGGGGGACGGAGGTGAGTGTGCCTCGGTCGTCACCCCGAGTGAACTCGGTTGCGTGTGATAATCCGGGGGAAAAAGACAGGGGAGGTGGCTCATTCTCCGAAGTCGGCGGGGGGGATTTCGCGAGGGAGAGGGTCAACCTTAAACTGCAGGTCCCTTCAAGAGTTGCTTTGCCAGTTGCATGACATCAGGTTCAGCAGGGTACAAGCGACATTTGCAAGGATAAAGGGAAGGCCATTGTCATGGAAGGGGAGATTATCTCTTTCGTACAGGTACAGCCAAGGTCCTCTGCGGGTCCACAAGTTTCAAAGTTGATGGGAGATGCCATTCGGGTCACTCGTGCTCCGATAAGTGTTGGGCCGGTCACTGGTCTTATGTCGGTTATGGATCATTCGGATCCGGAGTGCCCATTTGGGCCAGGGACAGTTGACCGGATTGAGCCTGGTCTTGGTGGGGCAAAGACCCAGTGACTGGGACGGATCTGTTTAGACCGGTCCATCTTGATTTTTCCCCGAATGAATCTTTGGGTTCGGGTGTGGTTGTGGGTAATGGCAATGGGGGAGATGATCAAACCAAGGAGGCTCCCCTAGGTGCATTAGCTACGGTGGCGTTGACGCACGGTCGCGCGCTAGACTTGGCGATTGTGTCGGAGGCCAACAATGGGGAGGGAGGAGCTGCGTCCACGGGTTCATCTCTATCAGGTATTCCGACTCCCTCTCCTCTACAGGTGGTGGGCGCGCCATCGCTTCCACCATCGACTGGGAAGCAGGTGGTTCCTATATCAATGGTGGGAAAGGATCGTGAGGCGGCGGTGCCCTTCGTGGCGCCAGGGGTGCTCGGTGTTCTTCCAGAGGTTTCACCAGTGAGGGCACGGCCTTCTTCATCTAGGGGTGGTATCGACATCCTGGAGGAAACGCTGGTTCCTCGGGTCTCACCGCGGTCATCGGCAGGAGTAGGTAACTCCGATATGGAACTCTGCAGACGCGCAAGGAAGATTGGGATTTTTACTCAAAAAGCAGAGGATCAAAAAAAGTTTCTGGATTTTATTCAGGAGGCTTTTAGTGGGGGGGAGTGGCGTTGGTGAATGGGTGGCCACGTAGTTCGGGGGATGGAAGGGGCGCCAGGAATCTGAGTAGATCCCAGGTTCGCAGATCGGCTTCGGCCGGGGGGGGGGGGGCACTCATCTCCATCATGTTGAATTGCCTTTCCTAGAATATACAGGGATTGCACGACCTCGGAAAAAAGCGTGTAGTGAAGGAGGCGATCAAAGACAATAGGGTGGATGCGTGTTGTCTGCAAGAAACTAAGTATGAGGTATTGGATAGTTCTATTATGAGGTGCATTGGAGCTGGTCGGCTGAATGCAATGGCTTTCAAGGCTGCTACCGGGGCCTCTGGAGGTCTCCTAACGTGCTGGGATGCAAGATGTTGGGAGAAAATCGATTCCTCGTCGGATAGATTTTCATTGTCCATCCTTTTTCAGTGCTGATCTACGAGGTGGAGGTGGATCTGCTCTAATGTCTATGGTCCGACGGATAGGATCGATAGAGAGCAGATGTGGGTGGAACTTGCGGCTGTCAAGGATAGGTGGGAGGTGCCATGGTGCATCTTGGGTGACTTTAACGTTACTCAATTTGTGGAAGACCGAAACCGAATGGGCGTCTCTTCCGAAGCTATGGAATGTTTTTCTCAGTGGATTGCGGAGGAGGCTCTACTCGATATACCTTTATCAAACGGGGCTTTCACGTGGAGTAGCATGTGGGACACCCCTTCATTGGCACGTTTGGATCGGGTCTTAATCTGTCCGGAATGGGAAGATCACTTCTCCGGGTGTGAATTAAAAGCACTTCCTCGTACTACTTCTGATCACAAGCCTCTATTGCTATCCTCGTGCGTGTCAGTTCCTCGAAGGCGTATTTTTCGTTTCGAGTCATGGTGGCTGGAATGTGCTGATATGGAGGCCACAGTGAGGGGGTCGTGGTCGCGGAGCGCTGGAGGGATGCAAGGTGCACGGCGGGTGGCGTTCAAGCTACGCTGCTTAAAGCATTGTCTTAAGGTGTGGGGAAGACAGAAAAAACTTGATCAGGTGGAACAGAAGAGGCGATATACGGGGTGCATTGAGGTGCTTGACGGGGCAGAAGAGGTTCGTATTTTGACTGCGGCCGAACTGGAGTCCCGTCGTCAGTGGATGTAGCGCTGGCTGGTATCCTGCAACAAGAAGAGATCGAATGGCGTCAACGGTATAAGACTCTTTGGTTAAAGGTGGGTGATGGTAATACTCGTTTCTTCCACAAAGTTGCTAATCAACGTAGGAGGATGAACCGGATTAGTCAATTGTCAAATGGGGAGGAGTTGCTCGAATCGGCTTCAGAGATTCAAAATCGTTTGGTGGAGCATTTCTTGAATGCGTTCAGAAGGCGTCGTCGGTGGAAACCTAACTGAACGGTTGACGACTTGAAGCAAATTCCAATGGAGGACAAGGTGGAGCTTGAATGCAATTTTTCAGAAACAGCGATCAAAATGGCCATATTCGCGGCCGACGGTGATAAATCTCCGGGTCCGGATGGCTTTGGTTTGCGCTTCTTCGAAGTGTTCTGGGATTTGTAAGGGATGATATAATGCAAATGTTTCAGGACTTCTATGATGAAAGGCAGGGAATCGGTTGCTTGAATGCTTCATTGATCGCGTTATTGCCTAAGAAAGAAGGGGAAACATGTATCATTGACTTTCGTCCAATTTGTCTTCTTAATGGCTGTTATTGATGATTGCGAAGGTTCTCGCTAACCAACTCAAGAAGATCAACACCTCAATCATTGAGTCATCCCAAACGGCTTTCATTCCGGGGCGTAGCCACCAAGAAGGATTTGCCATTACACAAGAGATGGTTTCGGGTATGATTAAAGACAAGCGCAGTGGAGTGCTTCTAAAGCTCGATTTTGTTAAGGCCTACGACAACATAGATTGGGATTTCTTGCTGCACTTGCTTTGACTTCATGGCTTCGGAGAGAGTTGGTGTCGATGGATTTCTCAATGCATTGGCACGGCGAAAGCGTCAGTGCTTGTCAATGGCGAGCCCTATGGATTTTTCCCGATTAATCGTGGGTTGCGGCAGGGGGATCCTATCTCATCGGTATTATTTACTATGGTGGTGAATGTACTTTGCAAGATGTGCACGGCGGCTGCGGAGGATGGCTGGATCAAGGGACTAGCGTGTGCTACAGGCGGGTCAAAGCTCACTATGGTACAATATGCCGATGATACCATAGTTTTCTGTGCGCCCGAGCAATCGACTCTCAATGGCTACAAGTTCATTTTTCACTGCTTTGAGCTGATATCGGGGTTGTCCATCAACTTTACAAAGAGCGCGATGATTCCTATAAATGTGGACACGGAAGAGTCTCAACGGTTTGCTAATTCCCTGGGCTGTGAAGTCCATTCACTTCCAATCCGGCATTTGGGACTTCTGTTAGTTGGGAGGAAACTAAACATGGTGGACTAGTCCCCTATTATTGACCGAGTACTTAAAAGGCTTGAAGGTTGGTGCGGGAGGATGCTCAACCTTGGCAGTCGCCTCACTTTGCTTCAAGCAATGATATCGAGTATTCCGATCTTCTTTCTTTCCACATTCTGCGTTCCAAAAGCGGTGATTAAGAAGTTGGACACTATTTGTCGTCGTTTCTTCTGGTGTGGAGTGGATAACGGCGTTAAAAGACCGTTCCTCACTCATTGGGATCATATTTGCCAGTCAAAACGAAATGGAGGTCTTGGGGTGAGGAGGCTAGATGAATTGAATCGGGCTCTTCTTGCCAAATGGGTTTGGAAATGGCATTCCGAACCGGAAGCTCTATGGGTGCGCATCTTCAAAGATCGGTATGGCTATGACATGAGTCAGTCGTCGTGGTTGTTTAGAGGTTGGCTAAACGGGGCTGGGGATCTTTGCAACTCTCTGTCATGGAAGATTGGGGATGGGCTTTCAGCCCAATTCTGGTCTCAAAGATGGTGCTGCTCCACACCACTTAAGGAGAGCTTCCCCGAGATCTTTCACTTGGCAGAGCAGTAGGCGGGTTCGGTTTTCGAGTTCTGGATTGACAGTGGAGGAGCGGGAAGCAGGAGAATTGGGTTGAGAGGTTTGTCTGGGGCGGCAGCGATGGCCCAGGCAGAGGAGATGCTTAACGCCATTCAAGGATTTAGCCTGAACAGGGATGTTCGAGACAAGCTAGTGTGGGAGGTCGACCAGAGGAAAGGATATTCCGTCAAAAGAGGGTATCATTGGTGGATGCGAAATGCAGATCAGGTGATGGAGATTATGGAAGTTAGAGGTCTCATTTGGCGGCCTAAAATCCCTCTCAAGGTCAAAATATTCTTATGGATAGCATTCTAGGGGCGCCTCCTCACTCGCGTTTATCGAGCAAAGTGGTGTCTGGCAGCTAACCGTGCTTGTGTGTTATGCTCCATGGAGGAAGAATCTGTGGACCACCTTTTCTGTCGATGCATTGCAATGAGGGAACTGTGGGAGAAGCTAAGGATGGCGGGGGATATTCGCTCAGATTTCTCTTCTATGGTAGAGTTGAGGAGTTCGGCGTTTATGGTGGCGCGGAATGGAGATCATAGCCTCGCTGCGTCGATAGCTCGAAGTCTGTTCCCGGCAGCTCTTTGGACCACGTGGCTTACGCGAAATGAGGTATTATTTCGGGGACAAAGGTTTTATTTTGAAAATCTTTGGGCCTTGACTTTGTCGCTCATTCAAGCTTGGGGGCATTTCATTGCGGGCGCTAATGGGGTGGAGCTTCGACAGGGGCACATTACGGTCATGGCTTAATGTCACTTTTCCTTAAATGACACTTTTCCTTTTCTCTAATCTACAATGACCCCAAGTAGGAACCTCTCCTACTATGGATAATTTGTGGGTTCATTTTGGTAGTCGTTTTTCTTTTCCTATTATGTTTTATCTTTATGCTTTCACTTTTTCGCAAGCCTCCCCCTCTTGTAAAACTTCAGACTCTTGTCTGCTCGATAATATATGATCGGATAGCAATTGTCTACCAATTACTCAAAAAAAAAAAAAAAAACCAGTGCTTAAGTCCACAACCAGTCCAACAACACTTTTTACTGTTCTTTTCTTGCATGAGGCAAGAATCGACCAAGAGGCTTTCAATAGAAGTCAGTGATGTAATGAGAAAGTGCAAAAAGTAATTTAAGCAAAACACATTCCATATAAAATATGACAAAAAGTGTAAAATAACAGAACTTAATACAATACACACAAATAAAAAAAAAGTAAATAAAAACACGTTAGTGTTGCTATATATGTAAAAACTGTGTATGTTTTTTATTTATATTTTATAGTTTAACTATGTAATGTTGAAAATTTTATTTTGAGTTTTTCCTTATGTACAGTAATTTTAGCTCATAATTAATAAATATGTGCAATTAATTATTAAGTGTTTTCAAACTAAAATTTACAGGGCGTTTGGACATACGTTTGAGAATTAGCTTTTCCTCAAAAGTTTGGAAGAAGATGTATTTTCACACATTATGAAAAAACAAACTTTTAAGCACTTATTTACAAAAACGTGTATGTAGTTTTTAATTAAGTTACAGCTTTCACATGCAAACCGAACTTTAGGAAAGCCGATTAGTACTTCATTTCCGTATAAAAGGTCAAAAAATAAAACAATAATGATTTTTAGGTCTCATAGAAGCCCCATGAGGTGACACACTTGTAATGTCTTTTTTACCCTTAAGGACCACTTTTGCTTTTTTTTTAATAACTGATCCCGTTAATGATGGAGATGGTTACAATATTATGAGATCATTCGTTCTTTCTTTTTTTTAAAAAAAAACCATCCAATTGGTAAACATGAAACAACATATTGAAGCATGATCTCCACTTTTTTTTTCACAATCTATTTATGTAAGTGATGCCTCCAATATTTTTTTTTCACAATGATGTTTTTTTTAATTTATGTAATCGTGTATAGCCCCATGTTATTTCACAATGAATTGATCATCTTGTTACAACACCAAGGTGCAGATCAAAAATTTTCTTTAGCCCCAATTTGGAACAGGAATAACCCCTTGGATAACCTGGTCTAAAGGGGGATAATTGTTTTTGGGTGTTTGAAAACACAAAATAACCAGGGATAAAGTATGCTAGAATAAACTGGTATAAAGTGGTATATGGATTCCAACCAACCCCTGAAATTAAAGTTATTCTAGGTTGTTCCACCCAAAGAATATGTGGGTTCATTGTCAAATCAACTGTCATCACCTCTTATAAATCACATGTCAAATCAACTATCATTATTTTTTCTCCTTTTATAAATATATATCTATACATTATTTACATTTCACCCAAATAAGAAAACACTTATTCTTACCTTTACCAACGAGAATAATTCAAGACACAACAAAACATTTATTCTTACGTTTACCAACGAGAATAATTCAAGACAACCAAATACAAAATCAATTTATCCTCACTTATGCCAAAATGAATGTATACCCAAGAATAAGTTTTATTCCCGTTCCAAACGGGGGCTTAGAATTTCTTTCCAAACAGGGGCTTAGAGTTTCTTTCAACCACTGGGGTGCTTTTTTTTTTCTTTTTCTTTTTTGAATATGATGTTTGATATCATCCAATTTTTTTTATTGACATGTTTTTTCTTTTTAGATAATATGAAAGAAATCATGTACATTCATTTAAGCAATTTATGTTTTTTTTTAAAAAATTTACATTCATATTGCAAATATATCTGAACACTATATACATTAGATTTTTTTATTTTTTTGTGATTTTAAATAGTTTTTTTTTCTTAAAATTCAATTACATTTCAAATGCATTTGAATTTTATATGTTTTATACTTTCTGTTTTTAATGTGATTTCAAACAATTTTTTTTTTTAAGTTAGTTACATTTGTTTTAAATCTATTATGCACCCAAAATTTGCATTGAAGGGGCCTGTTTGGTTGCTGGACTGAGTAGCTGCAGAAATATAAAAATTTAAAGCAACTGAGCTTAGTTTACTTGCAAAAAGAAAAAGAAATATTATATCCCTATGGACATTGAAGACTTTTATTACTACCATGCATATCTTCATTTTGTTTTGTTTAATTATGATGCACCCAAAATACATATAATGCATGTGAAACGGACATATACCCAAAAAAAAAAAATCTATATAATGGTGAACAAGCAAATAAAAATAGAGTTTGACAGGATGGATTTATCCCAACCAGGAATAAATCCATCCCAACAAATGTCACATTCTCACTGCATTGAAGAAATACTGCATCACAGTGATGCCAAAAAATGCAGTTGGGTAGGGGAGGAACATTATGCCTTGGGCTTCAAAATGTAAATTGAGAAAGAAAAAAAATGGAGGGGGAAGAGAAAAATCTCAGTTTTCTATACAGAGTACAAAGGTTGAGACCAAGAAGTAACCAGAATAACCCCCAACTACCTTTATTTCCCAAAAAAACACATGATTGATTATCCAGAAGGCAACCCTAGTTTTCTTCATGGAAGAACAGACTTCAACTCCTTCCTATCTGCACCATACGACTGGGGAAAAGGAGAAACATCAATCAGTCTGATTGCTTGTCAATTTGGAAATAAATTGTTCGTCCTACCATAATATTTTATGTTTATTTTAAAAAAGAGGTGGGAAAACCGGTTATATTAATGAAAATGAGATTTAATTAGGGTATGTATTTGAAAGGGAGAAAAACACACAAAAAAGGTGTTAACAGGCTCATGGACAGATCAGTTACCTCCACTCCATAACCTTTCACATACACGTTTGTGAAAAGTTCAGAAGGATCTGGCATAGGGCTCTCCTGTTAATGATCAAAAGAAGGCAGTGAGGATATATAAATTAATATTGCACTAAAACGAGTTCTCCAAATTACTTAGCAATGAGTCGAAATGGCAGCAATTACCTTTGCTTGTGCAATGGCCTCATCAACTTCCTTTCTGACCAATTTCTCGATCTCCTGCACAAATTGTCACAAATTAAATCTTTAATGTGTTAGATGAAAAATGAATGTACAAATGCATGCCCATCTTGCTTGTTGAACTGAAAAATACAGAAGTAAACCCATTCTGTGATGTGGAAATTTTCAAAATAAATTCTTAAAAGGCCAACACCAGTTGCCTTAGAAAAGTCCAGGTAATTACTTCCTTGTGAAGTATGCTCTTAAGGAAATGATTGAAGAATTACAGTTGCACGAGTCATCCGAAGTGGATATACTTGAGATTGGCAGATGTGGAGATAATTATGTAACAGATATTATTTGGATGTGAAAATTTGAGTGGGTAAATTTCTTCCAAATTTTTATATTCTTTTTATCCTATGGTGGGTTGTAGGAAGCATATTCTCCTTACCATTTACAAATCATATACTTTTCTTTTTTCTTTTTTTTTGAGAAAATGGTAGGCATCCTACCTCAATTTTATTAAAGAGAAGAGAATGCCCAATACAGAAGTATAAGCAACATAGCGCTCAAAAAAGCAAAAAAATGAGGTAAGCCGTGGTAGAAGAGATATCTAGTAGTGAATACCCCAACAAGGATATACCACATCACATCTACTCATCATCAACCAAAATCCTTCCCCCAAAACACCTCACACAAGTCATTTACTTTAAAAAAAATTTAAAAAAAAATGATATGAAGTGCAGTATTACCTTCAGCTCAGCAGCAGTAGCCAGCTCATGTGACAATACCAATTTTCTGATCCTTTCAATCGGATCCCTCTCCTACAACAGAGACAAATTGTAAATCCTTCAGATGAAAGTTAGAAAAAAACTTTCAAATCCTCAATTTAGCTTAAGAAATGTTAGAAAACTACAGACCTGTCTAACACCAGAAATCTCATCACGAGTTCGATAGCTACTTCCAGGATCTGACATGGAGTGACCATGATACCTGTATGTGTCCATCTCAAGAATCTACAACCAGCAACCAACAGAAAAGGAAATGTCAGTGGAAATTCATTCTCCCAAGTCAAAACACAATAACTCAATAAGTTGATATTCTACAGAAGGAACAGAAAACAACTGCTTCTGAGACTCTTATTTAAACTGAAGCTTGATAGAATTATGACTAATATATTTTCATAGAAAACTGCATTAGGAATATAGCAGTATATAGACAAATATTTACTAGCATTCATCAACATTCAAGGGAGAGGTATACACTCCGCACGTTCTTTCTGAATCACAGATAATAATTTGTAAGGACCATAAAAGGATGCCTGTGTAGCTTGGAGTGGGATTGTTTAGTAGATTCAATTGTGGAAATAATAAATTTTCTCAAAAACAATAGTGGAAATAACAAAGTTTAAAAATCTAACTGATGCGTATAAGATATCCAAGATGAACATAGAACCAAATTTTCAAGTACCGGGATTCAGATAACTAAACTTCAGTATTTAGAACAAAGAACTACTGAAAATGTCCAGAAGTCAACCATTCTATAAGCTAGGAAGCATGTACAACATGCCGTGCTCGTGTCCTACATGCATTGGACACACGACATGACATGACATGCATTCGACACGTGTCAGACATGTCCCATGCATGTCCAAAATTCAAAAATAATTTTCTAAATTTCAGAAACGTCAGACATATGATGGATACGGCATGGGTACACGATTCATATGCGACAGTTAGTCCCAATTTATGTTTGTATGTTGGCAAATTCCGCGACAAAACAAATCTAATAGTCAATGTGATTGTTGAGTCATTTAAGCCAGTCAAAGAGAAGATCAAAGAACAATGAAGACTCACATTTAATAGCTTTCCCAGCTCGACTGTAAGGTCAGCCACGGGGAGTCCCTCCGATATCAAAAAAAAAAAAAGACTCACATTCATCAATCAGAAATAATTGATTCTCTTTATGTAATTCTCTAGGTCAAGACATTAAGTTTGCATTGTTTTAAAATTATGTTTTGATCTTGATTAACAAACTTGTTTTCTATAAATTGGTTTAAAGTTTTAAACGAGTTCAGATTGTCTTTAAGATGTTTTTTTGAAGTATATCTAATGCATTTTGTTCATTGATCATATTGCAAATATTTTCAAAAAAAAACTTTAAAGTATTTGAAAAGTTGAGAGATATAGGTGTGTTTGACAGAGGGCTTCTCGAAGTCTATTACATGGGATACCGGTAGAGGTGATCGAGTTTGGTATTGGCTTTCTGTATAGTGTGAGCACCCTCTGAGGGAGAGTTTCCCAATAATTTTTGTTGTAGCCGTAGATGGGCCGGATTCGATAATTATGTAAATCTTCTGATGGGGGTGGTCAAAAGGAGATGGCAAAGAGGAGGAACCTCTAGGACAAGGCGTCAAGGGGCTCATTTCCCTGCTGGCTTTCCTGCAGCAAGTCTGGGTCAACAAGGGGTAGGCAGATGGTCAGATGTGGTGAGGTGCGTGTCGCATCCTTCAGAGGGCTTCACCGGGGGGGGGGGGGGGGGGGGGGGGGGGGTGGTTGTAATGTTTGAGAAGAGTCCAAAAGCAGGAGACTTGGGGCATCAAGGTCCCACTCAAAGTTCATGTTTTCCTATATATCAAGTGATCAAAGTGTACAGAACTCGATGGTCTCCGGATTGTGTCCTGTATGAATTGCAGGCCGAATCAACCATGCATCTCTTTTGTCATTGTTTGCCAGTAAAACTCATTTGGAGATTCCTTAGGAGGTATTGGTCCTTAAACACGACTTCACCTCCCTTGACCAATCGTGGGAGGGTGGGAGACACCTCAAAGAGGAAAGGTGACAAAAAAAAGGTTAAGATCTCGCAAATTCTCACCCCGGTTGTAGTGTGGGTTATTTGGCTAGCTAGGAACCAAATTGTATTCAAGGGGCCCCTCTTTTGCTTCGAAAACATTTGGGAAATTGATATCGGATTGAGGTACCTATTGTGCAGGGGCTGCCAGTGTTCATTTTGAGAGGAGAAGATTAGTTTTTGAGGAGTAATTTTGTTTTCGAGTAGTTTTGTCGCGGACTCGTGGTGTAGACAGCTCATCTATTATGCCACCTCCCCTTGTTCTTGCTGTTTATATTTCTGTTTATCCTTGCATTTTTTTTGCTTCGGTTCTATCCACTTTCTAGCTAAGTACCTCTTGAGTTTTTACTACAACTGGTGGATGGCCAACCTTTTATTTTAAAAAACAACTCCATCCAAAATAAAGACACATCTCATAGTAGACTTTTTGCCCTATTGGTCAGACAATGTTTGATCAGAACATAACTCAATCTTTATGTTCCAAGAATAAGCTTGATTCTTCCCGTCCGTGTTCTGAATTCAGTTCCACCAAATATAGTTTGTTAAAGTCTGGCAAGGCCTCCGAACAAACAAATGAAGTGGAATCTGCTCAAGGGTGAACAGCTAGTGGCGGAGCAACATCCAAAAGCTTTGTTAGATCAGAGGGCTGAAAGACAAGTGGCACTAAATGGGGTGCATTCAGCGACGAGGCGAGGCTTACTTCACTTCTTTGGTCGGTCAAGCGGACAAGTGAAGCTTACTTCTTTGGGCCATTTAAAAAGCGTAATCGTGGTCCCATAAAACTCCATGGTTGATGGGCCAAGTGGTTTTTTTTCTAAGGAAAAGACCATCTGACCATACGAGAAAAATGTTTGGGCAATAATTACAGTATCTCTTCGAGCTTGGGTATCAATGATCCTAGGCGGAAATGATGCCTTATTTATCACGGGGCCTTTTTAGAGAGGGTAATTGTCATTCTATGAGGGTGAGGTAGTGTGGCTCCTTTGGGCTTTTAAGGTTCTCTTTCTTTTATAATTGGAGATCCTCTGTCACCTTTTATTTGAGGAGCATCATTTTAATATGAATCGCACCTATCTTTCATTTTAAAAAAAAAAAGTTTCATAAGACCATGTTTTGAACCTCCATTCATACCTCGTTTGATGTTCTACTTATTATTTTTTATATCCATTTCCAATATCATGAGAAAATGAGCGTTGAAAGTTTGAGTTCCAAGACTGGTGGTACTAACAGAATCTGTAGTTCCAGACAATACAACTTATTAGAAATATGTAACTAGAGAAGGAAAAAGTGGAGGATGAATAGCAATTAGGGATTTGGATGCATCCATTGTGACACAACCTTCAAGAGTTCATATTCAAGAGTGAAGGCTCACTTAGGGTCACCTGTCAAGGGATCAAAATATGTCCTAAGATGACATCTAGCATTTGAATGAAATACAAAAGATCGTGGCAGAAGTTGAGTTGGTGGTGACTGGTGGTACTAACAACCCCCATTCGTAGTTCAAGACAATGCAATTCATTAGAAATATGACACTAGAGAAGGAAAAAGTGGAAGAGGTATAGCAATTAGAGATTTTGATGCAACTTTTGCCCCACAAGCTTCAAGAGTGAAGGCTCACTTAGGGTCAACTGTCAAGGGATCAAAATATGTCCTAAGATGACATCTAGCATCTGAATGAAATACAAAAAATCATGGAAGAAGTTGAGTTGGTGGTGAAGAACCCTCCGGCAAAACGAGTAACTATGTCATCTTCAACTTCAAATGCAAGTTCAAGTACAAGCATAGGGTATTGGGGATTAAATCATAAAGGCAAGAAGGCATTGAAAAATAAAAACGGCACAAGGAAATACAGCAATTGAGAAGGCATCAACATTGGAGCTCCTAAACAATTTCATGAGGAGATGGCTAGGATGTTCTACTCAGCTGGCTTACCCTTTCATCTAGCAAGAAAACTTTATTATATTAGCACATACACGTTTGCTGCCAGCATAAAAATTAGTGATTATGTGCCTCCAATCGACCATGTTGCTTCAAAGAGAGAAGGCCACATCGAAAGATTATTGCAACCAATTAAGAACTCCTGGAAAGAGAAAGGGGTCATCCTTGCGTGTATGGATGGACCAATGCACAAAAAAGACCCCTCGTCAATTTTATGGTCATAATAGAAAGTTGGCCAATCTTAGGTTATGATTATATTGGGTTGTTAGAGTAGTTAGTTTGTTAGGATTATATTGGATTGTTACGAGTGATAAAGATATTATGGTAAAAGAAAAGGATGATTTGATTTGTATTTGATATTGGTTGTTTGGTACATCCAACAATCCTTTTGTCTGAGATCATATTGTTAGTAGACCTCTATTCCTTAGTTTTTATCTTCCTCCCTTCAGGTTCCTTTTCCCTCTATCATCCGGTTCTTGACGGAGGTCAAACTCTACAAAACATGTATTTATTACATTGGATAGATTGTTATAATTATATAATAAATATAAATTTTGCTTTGAGTCCTATAAAAATCACCATGGAGTGTAAGGAAAAGCAGCTTTGATATTGGTTGTTTAGTATGGCCTGCAATCCTTTTGTTTGAGATCATATTGTTAGTAGATATCTCTACTCTCGCCTTCCCATTCCTCTCTTCAAGTGTCATCTCATCTTATCATTTGGTTCATGGGGGAGGGCAAACCCTCTGGAGTATGAACTACATCAAGTCATCAACTAATATTAGAGACTTGATACCCACAAAAATGTGAGTGCCACCATAAACTCGATGATATATATATAGAAACAATAGGGTGCGGCCGTGCACCCCGTCCGATCGTTGATCCCACGATTGGACGGCTCTTGATGATTCTTCAAAAAAAAAAAAAAAAAATGAACCGAATCTTCTAGTTCCCAAACAGGTCACGAGACCTATCCCCCAAAACCCACCCACCCACTCCCTCTCTCTCCTCTCATTTTTTCTCCCCCCTCCTGATTTCATCGCCATTTCACTCTCAGTTGTTTCTCCCCCAAATCAAACTTTCACTTCTTCCCCCCTTTCATTTTCCTTTTTTTTTGACCCCCCAAAATCAAACCACTCTCTTCTCCCTCCCCAAATCAGACCCGGGCAGCACCACTCCCCCTCCAGCATCACACCCCGGCCGCACCACTCCCCCCCTCCAACATAACACACCCCAGCCAGGACACTCCGTCAAGGTCTGATGTTTGCTTTGGTTTCTCTCCTCATGTCTTTTGTGCCTTTTGTAATTTAAAAACAAATTAGGGTTCTCTTATGCATTTTTGTACTTCAATAACAATAGTTCATGATAAATTGAACAATATGATGATCACTACAACATATAGGATGTTCTTAAATCCGTTTATTAAATTTGATGTTGTTATGTTTGTTAATCCAGTTAAAATGTTCAATGTTGAAGGAGTTGAGGCAGAAAATGTAGAAACAATATATTGTGATGATGATGGAATTTGGATTCCGGATGTTGATGATCAGTTTAAATCAGTTATTGGGATGTCTGTTGACTCTTTTGAAGAGGCAGAAAATTTTATATGAATTATGCGAAGATGGCGAGCTTTAGTTTCAAAAACCCTCTACAAAGTACCAGAATAATGAGAGATCAAATGAAATATATTCGAGAGAATTTGTTTGTTCAAAAGAAGGATTTAGAAATTCAATGAACAATAGCAATATTGCTAAAAAATAAATTCGAGGACATAGATGACTAGGATGCAAGGCTAAGATAATCTTCATGAAAGATAATGAAATATAGAAGGTGCACGGTAAAGCTGAAGGTCATGCACATGTGTTATATACTCCTCAAAAAACACATCTTCTAAGATCACATAGAGAAGTAACAAATGTTGACTGATTCATACATTAATGGGGTTAGATTCTGGAGGATATCAAGCTTTGGATGTACGGAGAAAAATGTTCGAAACTATTTAACAAAAACTCAAATGGATAATGGATAAGGTGTATGTAATCTATTATTAAATACAAAAATACTTTAAAAAAAAGTCTTACCTTGTTATCAAATTACAATGCATACAAAAGGCAAACAAAGATCAGACCTTGACAGAGTGGGGGGGGGGGGGGACCCGGCCAGGGTGTGTCGTGCCAAAGGGGGAGTGGTGCAGCCCAAGCCTGATTTAAGAAGGGGGAGGAGAGTGGTTTGATTTTGGGGGGTAAAAAAAAGGAGAATGAAAGGGGGGAAGAAATGGAAGTTTGATTTGGGGGAAAAATGAGAGGAGAGAGAGGGAGTAGATGTTGATTTTTTATATTCTACTTGCTTAAATTGTTACTTTTTATATTTTACTTGCTTGAGGAGATATGTCTCCTCTTGTTCTGGATGTTGACCATATGAATAGCATTTGGTGGATATTGCACCCCTTTATATAGAAAAAAAAGACTTAGAGAAAAAGCTAAAAAATATTCATTCGAGTTGGTTGATACTCTAAATTAACTAATTTGGAGAAAGAATACTATTCTAATTCAAAAGAAACAATCAGAAGTTAAATTTCAAAAAAAAAAAATCGAAGGACTTCACATCGTCGACACTAATATAAACACATATGGCAACATGAATTAAATAAAATGATGATTAACTTCAAACACTTGATAAATCTACTTACAATTGGTCCATTCTTCAGAGCATATTCCTTAGCAAATTTGCATGCCTGCTTTACAGCAAAAGCATCCATTCCATCAACCTGTCAAAATATATACAAAAGAAGCATTAAAACATACAAGCCCATAGAACAAGATGCCAGGAGAAGAAAGATATAATGGGATTACAGTTCACACAAATTTCTCTCTACTACTGCCCATTAAAAAACATGCAAACCCTTTTCTCTTGGACCTCATGATCATCAAAATTAATATAGCCTTGTTTAGAATTCTTTGAGAATTATTAAAGGTCCTTGTAATTGATATAATACAACCAAGAGCTGGAACTTTTTAATTACACATACAACCAAATGAATTGTATGAGCCACCAAATTTTGCAAAGAGCTTCATCAGCATCACAGAAAGTTTCTCATTAAAGTTTTAGCCAATTTTGATGGTCACATCAGAAGATAAAACACCAGGTTGAATTGTAAACTTCAAGTCCCAAACCTTGGATAACCATATATCATCAAATCCTTCAAAACTCCCGCCAAGACCACTTTGCACAGTTGCCAACCAACTGTGATCGGAGGCCCGACATGGACTATTCTATATATGAATCTAAGGCTAACAAGATAACCATAATCAAACTATAGCCACATCCAAGTAACAGTGTTCTCCTCCATGGAAGAATTGCCACCAAAATTTAAACAAATGGTTCATGAGGACCAAAGGGGAGTGATCAAAAGGAGAGAGAGAGCACAATAATAAACATGCTCCTGCTACCTTTTGCTGTTACAGTCTGGTAATGTGAACAGAGAGATGGAATAAGGAAGCCTGGGATTGGGAGGTCACACTCTTGGGTGTATCCTATGTCCTGATTTATAATCGCTCATGTAACTTTGTAAATCATTCTTTTGGTAATTAATACAAAACTTACTAAAGAAAAAAACTTTTCTCTCAAGAATTGTCTCAGAAACATGTGAAGTGTCTCAAGTACCTCACAGACCACTTACCATTCTTGGCAAATTATGGTGATTGCTCACATGCTCCTCAAGGATAGTAACATGTTAGGTACAACAAACTTGACCCAACAACTAAAATAAATACACTGGCAATAGAATTTTCTCATTATAAGTCCACAGAGATCTCAAATATAATTGAAGACCCCAAAACATTGCATCAGAGTGCCTTGTACAGATGCTACAGCTCACTTGTTTCTATTCTATCATTCTGTACCACCAGCCAACATGTAATTCACAGTTAAGATAATAAGTGAACCAATCATCATGGCATCACATATGAGGGCTTTGCTAAATAAACACATGTTACCCAGTTTTACAACCAGTCATAATGTTTTCACATATTATATATTTCAGTCTACAAGAAAATTGAGTACATGTACTTACCAAACAAAAACATTGACTACATCTCAAACAAAGTCCAACTGGACAAAAGGCTAACATTCCCAAGTCCTAACAATTATGTTCATGTGACCTTCAAAATTGTTGAGTGTCTATAACATCACAAACAAAAGATAAGTAATCTAATAGGTCCATGGAAGAGACCACACTAATATCCATATTAGAGACACATATTCCAACAAACTAATAACGCAGAAATTCACATAGAGATGCAAAGATGATCCAACATAACCCATTCAACTTTTACTATACATCCCACTACACGAAGAACAAAACTACAAGTGCTCCATGTTTTATTCATAACAATGGAAAGCTATGTAAATAAAAACAAATCACCAGATCAAGCCCAGGAAAATCCTAGCAAAACCAGAAAGGCATAATTTCCATTGAAGAACATCTCACAATATGCCCCATCATTCCATAGATCCAAATTAGTTGCAAGAATCCCAAATCCACTAATTTTGAAGTACAAATCCTCACCTTTAAACCAGGAACATAATCACCCCTCTTGTAATACGCTGGACTCTTCGCCGCCCTCCACTCAGCCGTCCCCATCCCATCTACACCAAAATCACAAACCATTAAACCAACAAAAAAAAAACCCAAATCACACAATCAAAACCCAATCCCCAAAACTCACAATGGTTGTTCTCGCAAACGAGGATCGCGGGCAGATCCCACAGCGCCGACATGTTCAGCGCCTCAAACAGCTGCCCCTGGTTGGCCGCACCATCACCATACATCGCAAACGTCACCGTGTCCTCTTTATTGTACTTTTGGGCGAAAGCGAGGCCGCAACCGAGCGGCACCTGGGCTCCGACGATGCCGTGCCCCCCGAAGAACCCGCTGCCCTTCTTGTAGAAGTGCATCGACCCCCCCTTCCCCTTAGAACACCCCGCCGTCCGCCCATGAGCTCGGCGAACGCCTCGAGGAGGGTCCCGCCCCGGCCGAGGTAGATGCAGTGGTCGCGGTAGGCGGTGATGATGCAGTCCTTCTTGGTGATGGCGGACTCCATGCCGACGGCGACGGCCTCCTGGCCGTCGTAGAGATGGCAGAATCCGCGGATGAGCTTGGCCTTGTAGAGGGAGTCGGCGGCGATCTCCATGCGGCGCATCATGGACATGTCGCGGAAGAAGCCGAGGAGCTCTTTCGGGGTGGTTTCGACGGAGCGGGAGGGGGGGTCGATGCGGTGGCCGGTGAAGGGGACGCTGGTTTCGACGGTGAGGACGGTCTTGTCATCATCGGATGAGGAGGAGAAGGAGAAGGGGCGGCGGAGGAGGGGGGATTTGGAGGGGGAGGTGAGGAGGGAAGAAGAGGTGAGGCGACGGACGGCCATGGTTTCTCGATCTGGGTTTTTTTTTTCCTTCTGCTGCTGCTGCTGCTGTGATGGGGGGAGAGAAGGCGACCGATGAAGTGGGGGTTGGGACGTATGGACGGTTGGGATTTGATGATGAGGTTGTTTTGTGTGGGGTTTCACTGTTTCGATGGTTGGATGGTCAAAGTGTGGTGGCCTTATGATGCGGGTCTGGAAGGGTAGGCGTACGCAGGGTTCGGAACCCGTGTAAATCACACAGGGTGACCTGTGAACACCAACCATATATTGACACCTTAGCTGCGGAACACGTGACGCTCACGTGTAAACTTACCAAAAAAGTCTGTCTCTTCACGGCATCCCTCTCTGTGTGTTTTTAGTTTTTTTTTAACTCTGTATTTGAATAGAAAGTTTTGAAACCCTAGCCACCAAAGACACCCTTCTCTGCCACCACCATCTGAAGCCGACGCCTGACGATCCGAACCGTTCACCGACGCATCGATCTCTCCTTCCCCTAAAAACCCTCCCCCGGATCTGCAAAGGTAAGTCGTCAAACAATCAATGCCATAAGTGCTGATATTGTTCTGTTTTTTTATAAAAAATTTCTCATTTTTCTCTATTTATGTTAGGAAGCTATGATATGAATACTTACTATTGATTCCAGATGGAATCAATTGAGATTTGTTGGTTTCGTTTTTTGTTGGATTTGTTGTTGATTAGATTGTCTCCGACATTGTAGTGTATATGATCCATTTAACATTTACTAGTTGCTGTCTCTGTTATTGTTTTTTGTTATGATGGAGAACTGTAATTTATTCAATGTTCATTGAACATGGATTTGAAAGTTTCTATAGCTCATATTATGTTGCTATAAAGCCTCATCCTTGTAGTAGGTATGGGTTTTAATTTTTTACATTTTTTGCATTGGTTTTGGATGAATTGGTGGTAAATTTTGGATTTTTGGAACTAGGTTTTGGTTGGAATGGTGGATTCTTGAGGTTCTGATTGAGATTGGATTTTTGGGTGGATTGATTGATTATAAGGATTTTTTTATATTTTGATTTCATTTTTGATCCATGCCTGCTTGAGTGTTTTTTTTTTTTTTTACAGATTGGGTCTTAGCTGAATATTTTATTAACATGGAAGGAGACAGTGAGTTTGTTGAAGAATGCAGTTATAATTATATGCCTGAAGTTGGTATGGCATTCGATTCTGAAGATAGTGCTTATCAATTTTATAACACATATGCAAGATCAGTTGGATTTAGCATTCGAAGAAGTAATGCACATAAGTCCAATGGCATAGTGCGAAAGAGAAAATTCTGTTGTTCTAAAGAAGGGTTCAAAGGGGTTGATAAACAAAAAGCCTTGCAGCCACAGCCCGAGACAAGAACAGGATGTGAAGCACATATGGTTATCATTTATCAATCTTTCGGTGCGTATCATGTCACTAAATTTGAAAAAAATCACAATCACGATCTTGTTCCGACCCCTTTGCGCCAAAATTTGAGGTCACATAGAAGAATTTGAAATGCTCAAACTGCTCAGGTTGATATCATTGATGGTTCAGGATTAGCACCAAAGACAGTTATGGATTTGATGAGTAGACAAGTTAGAGGTAGAAGGAATCTTGGTTTTGTTTTGAATGATGTGAAGTCTTACCTCCGCACAAAACGAGAAATAAGAATGCAGAATGGAATTGCGGGTGCTCTGATTTAGTATTTTAAGAACAAGCAAAAGCAAAACCCTTCTTTCTTTCACTCAATGAAACTTGATGCCGATGAACAAATAACCAATGTGTTTTGGGCCGATGCTAGGTCTATTGTCGATTATGCACATTATGGAGATGTAATTTGCTTCGACACGACCTATCATACAAATAATCATGGAAGACCATTTGCACCATTCGTTGGAGTTAATAATCATAGGCAAACAATTGTTTTTGGTGGTGCATTGCTTTATGATGAGACGGCCGACTCATTTATTTGGTGGTTTGAAACTTTTCTTGAAGCAATGTCTGGAAGACGCCCGAAGACTATTCTAACAGATCAGTCAGCGGCAATGGCCAAAGCTATTTCAGTTGTTCTACCAGATACTCGTCATCGGCTCTGTATTTGGCACTTGACTCAAAATGCAACAAAGCATCTTGGTCATCTTTATGCTACTGAAGGTTCCAAAAGTGACTTTTATGCTTGTATTTATGGGTATGAGACAGAGGAGGAGTTCCTAGATGCTTGGAAAGTGATGCTTGAAAAATACAATCTTGAAGGTAATAAATGGCTACAACAAACTTTTGCTGAAAAGGAAAAATGGGCTCTAGTGTATGGGAGGGACACATTCTGTGCAGACATGAAGAGTACACAACGTAGTGAAAGCTTCAATGCTCTTTTGAGACGCTATTTGAACTCAAAGCATGATCCGTTGCGTTTCTTTCAGCATTTTGATAGGGTTATGGATGATCGACGTGAAAGCGAATTGAATGTTGATTTCAGGATGATGGATACGATCCCCGTAATTCCATTTCATGCTCCGATGGTGTTATGTGTTGCAGAAATTTACACGCCAGAGATCCTTGAGTTGTTTCAAGCAGAGTATGGAAAATCTCTTAGTTGTTCTATCTACACTCATGGGAGGTGGGACATATGATACAGTACAAAGTTCATAGATATCGTGGGAGTGAAAGGACCATTGTTTATAATTCCTCTACTGATATGGTCACTTGTAGTTGTAAAAAATTTGAATTTATGGGTATCCAATGTTGCCATGTTTTGAAAGTGCTTGACCACAGAAATATCAAAGAGCTTCCACAATAATATATCTTGAAGAGGTGGACTAGAGATGCAAAATCCAGCGTTGTAAATGATTCATGTTCTTCTTCAGTACAGGTTGATCCTATATCTGAATTGGGAAGACGCTTCCAAGAATTAAGTTATGGTCTCATTCAAGTGGCATCAATGGCGGCTGAAACACACCATTCAACAAATCTTGTAAAACACTGCACAAATGAGATGATGAAGGAGGTTGAGGAAGACTTGAGAAAATCTTCTACAACATTTGAAGATGATAACGTGCAAGATGAGATGGACAACGAGGTCCCCAAAGGCTTTAAAAGAAGAGGAAAGAAGATTGTGGGAGGGAAACCCCAAAAAAGATGGATCGGCGGGATGGAAAGGAGATCGCGAGGTCAAAGTTCCCAAACTCAACATGAACCCCATATTGCGAGCAACAGTGTTCCATTATTTCAACCAATGGTTGGGAACTATGATAATAGTGATGGAATGCCTTCAATGACTCAATTGTTTCAGGTATATTTCATATATTTTACTTTCAAAACTATTTATTAAATAGCGCATTAATATCTGAATTTGTATCACAGGCACAAGAATCTCTTTTTTATCCCACTCAAATGATTCAATCTTCTCAAAATTTGTCTGAAGAATGGAGGAGGAATACAGATTACTGAGCAGATCGCAGTTCTATGCTTATACTGAAGAATGTTTTGGTTTTTTGGGTTTTATTTAATTTGGCTGTTTTTGTAATGCTTGTACTGAAGAACATATCTTAAGAACTATTTTGGGTTTTATTTAATTTGGGTGTCTATGTTATGATTGTACTGTAGAACATATCTTAAGAACTATTTTGGGTTTTATTTAATTTGGGTGTCTTTGTCATGCTTCTTTGCTATACATTATGCAGGGCCTATTTTACATCTTCAGCTTTCATTTTAGATTTTCACATGTAAAAGCATTTATACAATCTCATTTTTTACAGTCTCATTTTTGGCACAGGTAAAAGCATTTATACATTCTCATTTTTTGTAGGATCATGTCAAAGTAGGGGTGATCCAATGCTTCTTTGCTGATATTCTTTTTGCAGGATCATGTTGCACCATTTTCTGCATGATTATATTTACATATATAAAAAGTCAGTGAACTGAGAATTGGAGGTTGGTGATTAGAATTATACATGTTTCATAATTATTTAGTTGTTCTCTGCAAAAATAAATTTATCTACATGTTGTGTGGTGCTGCATTGTCTTTAATATATGATTTTATATGTTAGTGACCATGGTTGTTTTTCTAAACTTCTTACATTAAGTTTTTCAGTGTTCCTCCATATGCAAAGCATGTTTCTTTTGGTCTGGCTGTCTTTACACTTGTAGACACTTTCGAAGGGAGATCTAACTGAGACTTCACTTGATCACCTTCTTATTTGACTAATGTGTGGTGAACTTCTTTAATAATAACTTGATCACCTTCTTATTTGACTGTCCTAGCATAATGTTCATAGAATCTTTATCGTTGTCGATTTGTCTGCATTTTTTTCTTATCTGTTAGCTCATTTGATTTTGTTCTGTGAGTTACTGAACTAATTCAGCAATACCTCTTGCAATTTTACACAGCCCTTCTATTTTATATATTCTGTAACATATTATGGCTCTCCTACATTTAATTGAAAGATTGAAAAAACTGCATAAATATAATCCATCATTCATCTCAAAATTCATAAAATTTTTCAAAGAAATAAATTACATAATCCTTACATACGAAAGAGGATGAGGGAGATGAGAATTACAATAATAATTAATAAAACCAGAATCCCAAACAAGATCCCAAACATGATCCCCACTATGATAGGCGGCAGATTCTGTGGAATTGAAGGAGCTAATTCCAAACCTCTTGTCAGCAATGGTTCTTCAACTACCTCTTTTGTGCTGACCACTCTTTGTGATGTTGGATTGGATGTTTCTTCAAATTTCTCATTATGGTCCCCATAATTAATTGGATACATCCATTCAAAATAATTGCAATTTCTAACATTGCATGAGAAGTATAATTTTTCAGGGTTTTTATCTGATTCAGATACCTTAACTACTGCTCTATTTTTACACTTTATACAAACTTTATTTTTGAATGATAGTTGACTAACACTGTTCCTCGAAGAATAACTCGATGAAGCCATGTGTGACATGTTGCTGCAAAAGAAAAGGCACATCAAGCAATGACAAAATTCATTATAAACATTTTGCTAGTATATAAAGATAGTATGCCTCAAATTAAAACTCATACAAGATACAGAACATCCAGAACTCAAACAAAAAAACCCAATAAACCCCACAAAACACCCCCCCCCCCCCAATATGAAACTAATCCACCTACAAATCCTACCTCTATCAATACCACAAGAAAAATAGCATTCCAACCAAACTCAGTTTCCAAAATCCCACATTTAAAACAATCATCCACACCCAACACAACACGAATCCCAAACATCCAAATACAAACCAAACCAACCTTTCCAGTAAAACGCAAATGCCACAAAAATATCCCACCTCAATCAAAAACTCAAGAACCCACCATCCCAACCAAAACCTGGTCCCCAGAATCCAACATTTACCATCAATTCATCCAAAACCAAAAACGAAACAGACCCAAAACCTCCAAATGCAGACAAAAAAAAACATAACATTCCCCGTAAAACCCAGATTCCAAAATAATCAACCTTCCCCACCAAAAAAATCAATCAATCCACCCAAAAATCCAATCTCAATCAGAACCTCAAGAATCCACCATTCCAACCAAAACCTAGTTCCAAAATCCAAAATTTACCACCAATTCATCCAAAACCAATGCAAAAAATGTAAAAAATTAAAACCCATACCTACTACAAGGATGAGGCTTTATAGCAACATAATATGAGCTATAGAAACTTTCAAATCCATGTTCAATGAACATTGAATAAATTACAGTTCTCCATCATAACAAAAAACAATAACAGAGACAGCAACTAGTAAATGTTAAATGGATCATATACACTACAATGTCGGAGACAATCTAATCAACAACAAATCCAACAAAAAACGAAACCAACAAATCTCAATTGATTCCATCTGGAATCAATAGTAAGTATTCATATCATAGCTTCCTAACATAAATAGAGAAAAATGAGAATTTTTTATAAAAAAACAGAACAATATCAGCACTTATGGCATTGATTGTTTGACGACTTACCTTTGCAGATCCGGGGGAGGGTTTTTAGGGGAAGGAGAGATCGATGCGTCGGTGAACGGTTCGGATCGTCAGGCGTCGGCTTCAGATGGTGGTGGCAGAGAAGGGTGTCTTTGGTGGCTAGGGTTTCAAAACATTCTATTCAAATACAGAGTTAAAAAAAAACTAAAAAACACACACAGAGGGACGCCGTGAAGAGACGGACTTTTTTGGTAAGTTTACACGTGAGCGTCACGTGTTCCGCAGCACAGGTGTCAATGTATGGTTGGTGTTCACAGGGTCACCCTGTGTGATTTACACAGGGGTTCCGAACCCGCGTACGCATGTTTTTTTTTTTTTGGAAAACTTGATATAACTCCCTATAAATTTGCCTAAATCGGTTTTAGTCCCTGTAAAATCGTTTAATCGCTACAGGTCCCTGCAAACTTGTTAATTATTGTTTTAGTCCCTAGATTGACACCAACTAACCTGATATCGAGTCAACCCTAACTGTGCATGGACAATTACCAAAATATCCTTCTCCCTTTTTAACATAACACTATCCTTTCAATCTCCCCTTTCTCTCACTCTCTCTTTCTCTCACGCGAAGGGCTTCGGCATCCATTACAGGTGTTCTCCCCTTGAACCTCACCGCCTCTCCTGTGACGATTCTCTTGCGCAAAGGGAATCTGCAGCCATTGCAGTTGTTCGCCCCTACCACGAATTCTCTGTGAAGACATTCGAAGCATCTCTACCACAAATTCTATCTCACTGATTAGGTAAGTGTCCCTAGGTTTTGGAACATATGAATCGATTTTAGGGTTTCTTGTTGAAATTGTTTGGGTTTTCGTTTGATTTGCTACGGTCATGATCAGGGTATTATAGGGATGGCATGTTTTGTGATTATTGCTTTACCTGCTAGAGTTTGTGATTTGAATCATTATGATGAAGGTATTACATTTTTTGAATTAGCAAATGTACCACCATGATATGGCATTTCAGTGGTGTTATGATTTTATTTTTTATTGTTTATTTTTTGGTTCTTGTAGTGTATATTAGTTTTGTGTTCTGGTTTTATTATTTTTTGGTTCTTGTGGTTTATATAGGCTTTGGAATGCTTAATTTGGCATAAATCTTGGTTATCACATTTGTTTAGTTTGTTGGATTTTGAATCAGTGTAATGGATGATTTGTATCGTGTTACTTTTATGTATGGTGGTTATCGGAAGCATGTGAAGTCTCAGAATGGGCAGAACTATGTGGAGGGTAAACAATTTACAAAGATGTTAGATCCAAATAAGATAGCAATGATATATTTATGGATGATTTTCCAGAGTGGTCGAAAATAACATTGATGCATTTAGTCATGAATTCAGCAGGTTATGTAATATAAACACCATTGTTTCATGTAGTTATACTGAATTTGAGTACACATGGATAAACATCATCAAGTAATAGTTATATGTGCATAGGGTATATATGCTGAATTTGAGTAGACATGGCCAAGCATCATCAAGTTATACACAGGGTTCTGTTCATATTGAACCGTTGAGAGATTTGTTGCTGAACAAGGATGAACCATCAAACTAAATATGACTACATCATTTGGAGTTCATTACATGGTGGAATGCATGCATGCGAAGGCCTAAACGCACTGCTACATGCCTACAAAAACAAACAATGCATCGTTTAGACATTCCATCAAACACATTCATCAACACTGTATATTCATCAACATAAAGCAAACAAAACATGATTTAGGCATTTCAGCAAACACATAAACCACAACACATGGAAACTAATCATCCAATATGTCACATCCTCGTTTAGGCATAACATCAAACACTAGTGCAAATATGTTCAACCTCGTTTAGGGATTTCATCGAGCATTTCAAAAGTGCAAACAAAGTATGAAAAATACTTACAGAATTTGACATTTTTCGCATCGTCCTTGGTGATGGAAGGTTGGCAACAGTCACGCAAGCTGAATATGAAGATTTTCACATGAAAATGGTGAAGATCGAAGGGGTTTTATAGATGAGTTTGTCTCCAACGGGTTTTTTTTTTTACCGTTGGTGTGTTTTGGGCAGTAGAGAGATATTCAGGATATAACATGGGCAATTTTGGCATGAAAATGACTAAAATGGATTTTATGTGTTTCACGGGGACTTATTTTAATGTTAGTTTTTAGGTCTTCGTTAAGTTAAAGGAATATGCCTCGAATATTCCCTGTAAACCGATGGAGATCTAACTCGGGGACTAAATCGATTAATCACATATAGTTTCCAGAGACCTGTAGAGATTAAATGATTTTACAGGGACTAAAATCGATTTAAGCAAGTTTAAAGGGAGTTATATTGATTTTTTCCTTTTTTTAGGGATTTTTAGTTTTAAGTCCCCGTAAATTATAGGATTTAGCTATCGATCCTTCACTTCTTCATATTTAGGTTTTAGCCCAACATTTAAATGATATGTTCCTATTCCTAAATTATTTAGTTTGCTTTTTAATCCCTCGGAGAGACCTATTCCTAAATTATCATTTAAATGTAGGGACTAAAACTAAATATGAAGAAGTGAGGGATCGATCGCTTAATCCTATAGTTTACGGGGACTTAAAACTAAAAATCCCTTTTTTTATTATTGCCCAAAGATTCATGAAATTCCTTGTATACCCTTCATTGTTAACCAATTACAATTCCATGTCCTCTTAAGCCATGCACCACTTTAAAAAATCACTACGGCCGGGCTGCTCATCTCCGATGACCAATATCACCACCCCCATATTCATTTCACCGCTTTCTATCAAATACTGGAAATTTCATATCACAATGCAAGATTCATTGGTATACATGTGCTATTCAAAACAAAAAAAAACTCACATGCACCACTTCAACATCGAATAGGGCCCTCATCACATAAGCATTTCAAATATAAACTCAAAACCCCCAAAAAATTTCAAAAATCAAACTCGGACCCCAAACAATTTCAAATATAAAACTTTGAAAGCACCAAAAGATTTCAAATAAATCACTTTTGCTCCTCCGATTTTGAGAGACAAATCTGAGAACCCCAAAAAAACACATCCCAATAGCCTCATATATTCCCTTGAGAAACCCCAAAAAATTTAAAAGTATAACCTTCAAACCCTAGTGCAATTGATTCATATCTTATAAAATGCACTTATTCAATCGGTGAAATGGAGTTTTAGAGATGCCCTTTAAATCCTTTCTCTGATGCTACAGATCGCTCAGTGGTTGCCGTAGAAGATGTCGGGGGCATGAGGTCGAACACCTACACCGGCTGCGAAGACCATCCACGAGAGAGAGAGAGAGAGTGAGAGAGAGAGAGATACTCAGATATTAGGTTCAGCTACCTTTCTAGCTCCACCTCCTCCGATCTCCACCTTCTCTTACTTCCACCTCCATCTTTTTTTTAAAACTCGATTACATTTGCTTAACAGTAATTATTTAAATTTACTTGCTGCTATCAGCTAATGTTTTCAGTGCTATATTGATATTATTTTATCTGTTTTTACTCATTGATTAATTCATAATAGGTTAATCGTATTATATTTATACCTTGTTTATTAAAAGGATTCTTACCCAATATTTTTATTTCCCTTTTTATTCGATAAACAATTGAATAATTACTAATCTATTTATTATTTATTAAAGGAAAGTAACTTCAATTTTTTTATACTTTAAATAATTAATTAATCACTCATATCTATTACTTACTTATTAAAAAAATTATGACCTGGTATTTTCATTTCTCTTTTTATCTTTAAAACATTTGATTAATTAGTAATCTATTTCTTATCTATTATAGGGAAAGTAACTTAAATTTTTATCATATAAATAATTAATTAATTACTCTCAATATAATTTTTTAAAATTTCAAAATGAATAAATGATACATATTTATATAATATTACACATAAATTTAGATAATTATATTAGCCCAAAAAATATTCACATATCTTTTACATGGCTATCTCTTCATTTAAACTTTTACATTAGAGACTGAATACCAAAAACATTATAAATAGGTATTTTGTCTTTTCTCTCTGTAAGGTTTAATCTTAAATTTAACATTTTTTTTTCATGTTTATGATTTTTGGTTCCAATCTTTTTTTTATGTATTTCTACGACTGCTTTAATTCGGTTTAGGTTTTTCTTTTAAAGTTTCATGTTTATGATTTTTTTAACAATAATGATCCCCATGCCCCATTTTGTTACCCTTATATAAGCCCTATGAGGTGGCATAAGTGTTAATACTTGTTTACCATTTCTGCCTCGGTAACTACTCTCTCTAATCAAGAAGCTTGTTACAATTGTTGCTGATGTTGTATGATTTTATAAAATATGGTTTTGTTATTTTGAAGATTTGAATGGATTTAAGTTTTTTGAATGGACAGTGGATTTTTTTTAATCACATGTGACATGTGATTAGCTGGATATGGGGATCAAACCCCATGATTTTTGACAATTAATAATCATTGTCTTTTGCTTTACACCGTGAAAAAAAATATGTGGTCTATTTATAGCGTCTGCTCAGAGCGTATGCGACTTCTTTTTCTTTTCCACCTAAAACAGAATTTTGTATTTGGGTTCTCATCCCTTATTTTGCATTTGTTATAATTTTTTTTTATTGAATTTGGTGCTAGATGTTGAATTTGGCAGCCTTTGATATTGCCTTTATTACAGTTTTTTCTTGAATGTGACGTTTAATTTAAATTATTTTACATTGGCATGGGTTGTGTAATATTCGAAAGTTAGTTACATTTTAAACTATTATTTTGGACTGATATGCATTATTTTTCAAAAACTAGTGACATGTTAATCTAATATGAACATGCATGCATTATATCTGGAAGCCAGTTACATTCGTGGAATGTAACTTACTTTTAATAATTGTTTTATATAATAAAAGTGAGTTACATTTACTGTTATGATCGTGTTTGTGATGCTCGGCCCGTTGAGAGGGAGGCCCAACAGTCCCAAGAGGCCTATAGATTGGGTGAGGGTGAGGGTTTGGTGTTTAATTCCACACCACTTAATGGGAGGAGATAGTCTGTGCTTATATGTGAGCACAATTCTTACACACCAAAACGTGTTTTAAAGCCGTGAGCCCATTAGGGGCAAAGCGGACAATTTCTTGTTGTGTAAGTTTGGGGCGTTATAGTGTCGTGTGGCTTGGCCTATCCTTCTCTCTCCAAGCACCCTCTCTAATCTCTCTCTCCATTTTATGTTTGTTGGACAACAAAGAAAAGTGAAGGTGAGGTGGTGGTGGTGGTGAGTGGAAGTGGAGTGTGTATTGTGTGCTTGTGGGCTCTCACACTATCTTTCCTCCTCTTCCCTCTCTCTGGCTGAGCTTCTCTTCCTCATTTTATGTTTTTCATGTGTGTTTGGGTGTTATAGAGGGCATGCATGGGGGTATTTGAGTTTTTGTTCAAGTAAGGGGTTGGAGGAGAGACTAGGTCGCGTAGCAGGCGAGTGCGCGCATGGGAGGGTCTAGGTACGCAGGTGCACGCTGGCGCGCGCGAGCAGTGCATGCACATGGGCATTGCGTGTGTTGCGTGTGCTTTGTTGTGTTGGTCAATCTAGGTTTAAATTTAGTTAAGTTTGTAGTTTTACTTACCCATCTTGATGTCTTTTTCTTGCAGATCTCATTGATTGGACTCGCGACGCTCCGGGTAATTGTGAGTGGTTCAATCCACCCACTTAGGAAGCGCGTAATACACGTAACCGTGCTCTGTGTATTATTAGAGCGCCGTAGCTATATAGTATTTGTATAAATAGGAGTATTATTAGGATTATGACTTACCATGCTAGATAGCATGTGTTCTCGATATATATATATATATATATATATATATATATATAGGGATCCGATTACGTGCGGTGTGCGGTCGGTGCGGTGCGCGATCACGGGCCGTCGATCACGGGTCCATCGTATCGGACGGTCGGGTGCGATTCACGTCGACCGTTGGATGCGATGGACCCGCGATCGAACGGCCCACGTCGTAAACCGCACCGACCGCACACCGCACGTAATCACGACCATATATATATATATATATATATATATATATATATATATATATATATATAGCACTGATTAGATGCGGCGGACGGCGGGTGCGGCCGCGACATGGGCCGTCCGATCACGGGTCCATCGCATCCGACGGTTCATCACCGTCGGATGCGATGGACCCGTGATCCGACGGTTCATCACCGTCGGATGCGATGGACCCGTGATCCGACGGCCCATGTCGCGGTCGCACCCGCGGTTCGCTACACCTAATCGGCTCCCATATAGGGCACCGATTAGGTGCGGCGGACGGCGGGTGTGGCCGCGACATGGACCGTCCGATCATGGGTCCATCGCTTCCGACGGTGATGAATCGTTCATCACCGTCGGATGCGATGGATCGCGGTCGCACCCGCCATTCGCCGCACCCAATCGGCTCCCATTTAGGGCACCGATTAGGTGCGGCGGACGGCGGATGCGGCCATGACATGAGCCGTCCGATCACGGGTCCATCGCATCCGACGGTGATGAACGATTCACATCGGACCGTCGGATGCGATGGACCCATGATCGGACGGCCCATGTCGTGGCCGCACCCGCCATTCGCCACACCCAATCGGCTCCCCATCTCATTGAAGCTTATCAAGGTATATACTTTCTTTATTCACACATATACCACGATAAGTGATGTATTTACGTGGTTCGCACCTGCCGCTTGGCTGCACCTAATCATTTTCATATATATATATATATGATTTGTACTTTACATAGACAACTTATATTGCACCCAATACTTGTTTGTCCATCGTAATACATGCATAAATAACTGTCTTTTTATACAACTATTGCTAATATGATATTGTATCTTATGTATCTTTAGTATAGAATATAGCATGCCATAAGTGGTTCATGTATCGAATTTATTCTATGATTAATTGAATATGTGGTCTGCTATTTATCATTAAGTCTGTATGTTTCATGTTTAGCCTTGATATAATTATGAAATATATATTAAAAATATATATTTGAATAATAAACCTTGCCTATCAGTTATAGGCGCGTGTAGGAACCGTCTTTAGGGTCATGTTATGACATTGCTTAGTTTGAAAATATAGTTAAGAAGGATGCAATTTTATGGGAATTCATGAGAATTCGATATCGTATCGATAATGACTTATCGATGGTGGAGGATCCGTAAGTGTTACACCCCAGGGCGGCCATCCCCGAGACATGGCAATTATATAATATCAGCTATTAAGTAAAAGAAGTCAATAATGACTCTAATAAATAACATACAAGCTGGCAATGTAATGATAACTGATAACTCAACTGAAAAGCGGAAGCATAAAAATATCAACAATGTCTGTAACTCAAAATATTATTACAGACCCGAATACACAATAATTGTCATGTGAGAGCCAAGTCTAGTCCAAATAAAATACCTCATGTGCAACACGCACGATTTACAAATGCATGACTCTAGGACTGCTGACAGCCTCACACTCGCCAACCACCGGACGGAATGCTCCATGCACGCAAAACCACGCCACAGGAAAGCTCCAGCTCCATGTCCAACAACGCCCCTGTAAAAGAAACAGTACGCGAGTGGTGAGGTACAAGCTTAGTGAGTGGCTGAAAATTGAACACCATTACAACAATATGATATTAAGGCAATTTTCTTTCAAGGAAAAACATGGGTGAAAACCCAATGGATAACAAGGTCACGCACCGGTGCGATCGACCTCGCCCTCACCCTCACTCCCGGAGGGAGACTCTTGGGATTCTTGGGGAGAGACCATACCGTTTGTCAAAGGGACACGAAATTACTGGTCCACACAACACTATTAGATTATCTCATAAAGATAATTGTACAGTGATGTCTCTCAACATCGACACCTAACCGGACCCAACAACTATGGGAATGGACGAACAAACGAATGGGTCACGTAGCAACGTGACTTCAACTTATCCTCACCATAGCCCCCGGAGTGGTGACCCTAGGGACTTTTGGGACAAACTCTGTTGCTCTACACCCTTCATCATCCGGTAGCCCTCTCCCGGGTAGCCTCTACTTGGTGTAATCCCATGATCAGTATATCTGCCGAACGCATCGGTAGTACATACAGGTGCGAGCCCTCTCCCGCGCAGCCTCTACTAGGCAGCTTCAATGTCAGGCAGCTTCAATGTTAGACAGCTTCAACACGGATCCGACGAAGGGGAGAACGACTTCACGCTCGCAATATCACTCAATAGCCCTCTCCCGCACAGCCTCTACCTGTCGGTCTTCCATGATCGGTACATCTGCCAGATGTGTATTGCGATACGCATCGGTAGCACCTACAAGTGGTGGCACCATACAAGACAGCTTCGACGCACAATGATGTCGGGAGGAAACACCCCACATTCGCAAAGCGAACCCTATGGGAAAGTCAACTATTATTGATAGTCAAACACCAATGATATCGAATACCCTTGAACTCCCATGCAGATGCGTCGCTTGGACGCGAGGAGTTAACTCTACACTCATACAGAAATAAGCCAAGGGCATAACCCAACATGCGGTTCATACACACGCCCAGCACGGGTAAGACTAGCTTAATGCCATAACCACCGGCTTAAGAAAACCGATATGACAACGAATTCTACTGAATTCCAATAGAATGCATCGCTCGAATGCAAGGGGGCGATTACATCGCCAGCGCTCTAACTAATAGGGTACAACCCGATAGCGGGTCATACCCACGCCCATTACAGATGAGCCTAATTAGTTTTAACATGCGCGATAACATATGATTAATTATATGGTACTCCCTAACATAAATATGCACCATAAACAATAAATCATGCAACACACATACAAGGCATGGCTAACTACACATGCATATGAGGCACATTAATCATATAAGCACACAAGGTATAACTTTAGCAGTGTTGGATATCACCAACTTAAAAGGGGAGGGTTAAGCGCGATCTCGCGCACCAACCGGTGCATGCCGATAATCCCAAGCGGACTTGAGTCAAGTAGGAACCACATCTACTTACTCAGTTTATGCAAAGAGAGAGGGCGAGAGAGAGGGGAAAGCCTCATCCTCTTCGGAAGCTGGTCATAGTTTTGCCCCAACAAGATGGGTGTAACAACTATACCACGTCCTCTAGTCTTATGACCAGTGAATATTAAGTATGCACCCGGTTATTAACCCAGGCTTAGTCATCTAGATATTTCTAATGAAAAATGATTCATAGGCCCCATTTAATAGGCCCCATGTAAGCCCCATGATGTGGCATTGGTGACATTACCCTTTATACCACTGATTTATTTTTAGGTAACCTCCATCGAAATTAATGGGCGGTTACGATCAACATTAATTCTTTGCATCGTTTTACAATTATTCCATTCTTGCATCTGCCATTTTTGAATCTCAATTTTCTTGATGGAAAATTATAACAATGTAATTCATTAGAAGAACAATTCGAAGCAGATCAAATTTGATGTTTATCGATCTTGATCAATAAGATCTCAATTATCATGATGCAATTCCTTACGAGAACAATTTGGTCGAATCTTCAAGCCGAATTCAAATCCGAATGACATTCTCATCCTTTCATTTGATTGAGAAAAAAAAACTGAACATTTTTGTGTTATTTTTCTATGGAGGTTGATTCAAGTGCGGCATTTGTTGTTGTTTGTATTGGCAATTTTTATTTTCTGTTTTCTTATTCTATTTTTTTTTGGCAATTTCATAATCTGGTGATCGGGAATTTTGTGTTTTTTTATATATTTTTTATGTTGTAGGTTGAATTTGGCATGTTGTTGTTTAAAGTTTTTATTATCAGTTACATTTTTCATAACTTTGTTCGAGTTAGATTCCTTCTTTTTTCTGGGTGTATGTGTACTTTTAATTACTTAGTTACATTTAGAATTGCGTCTGAAATGTTATAAGGCTATGCAAAGAAACCTTGATGATATATCTGATGGTAACTAACTTTTAGTGAAATAAATGTGTGTTACAGACTTGCATAACCAATTTTAATATGAGTATTATATATGCAGCCTATGTTTATTTTATTTTTTTGGTGATTACATAAACACATTTATAGCTTTTTGTGGATGTTTGTTTGTCTGTTTAATACAGGGAACACAGGGATTTCAGTGTCAATTGTAGGCAGTCCACAAATGATTTGTTTGTTGAAGCAAAAGTATTCACTCTCCAATCAAAGGTCGAAGAACACATGAAACATGGGAATCATTGCCAGACTGAATTATTCACTCTCCAATCAAGGGTCAAAATAAAAGGCGGCTACCGTTGAAAATGAAGGCATTTAAGGTTTTCAAGCCAAGGAGAAAGCAAGTGAAGATTTATGAAAATTGCAATGTGCAAATGTTGATGAAGTTGTTGGATCTGCTGCTTTGTGATTCTTTTATTTTCCTTGGCATTTGTTTTCTTTTTTCAATGACATGTTTTTGTAACCTTTCGTGTTGATTTTTCCGGAAGGTTTGGTAATGTTCTTTTTGAGAGACTGAGTTACATTTATCATAATTCAATCATATTTTTAAATTGTTAGTTACATTTTTATCAAGTTAGTTACATGTCAATTTAAACTACTTACATTATTGCAAATTTATGTTCCAAATTTTTTTTGGAAGGTTTTGTAACTACATGTTTCAAATTTTAGTATAAATCATAATTTATATTAGTAACAAACAACCAAGCAATAGCAGTTGCTTTACATTCTTCAAAACATAAAAAAAGCATAAGAAATTATAGTTTTTCATTTAAACACATCACGATACATTCTGAAGATGTTTGCTTCTTTCAAAAATTTATTTTGCACCCATATACATGACAAAATTTTCACATATATACATGACTAAACACTCATAGTCACTGATCAAACTGTATTGTTCTAACACCGTGATCATCATCTGCGTATATCTTCTTTTTTGTCATTCAGAAAAATTTTTATGAGGTGTGCTCTAACGAATGTAAACACATTTTTTGTCATGTTTGTCAGCAATTCTTCATGAAGGGCATACCGTCTCATAATATGAATGATCACTATCCCACAGTCCATCCTGCAATTTAATCAAAATAAAATTTTGTTAAAGGGTGTTTTATATTACAGTTTTAAACATGTAATGTTATAAACATATGTACGAAAACTGAGGTTGTTGTGGTGCTTCCTTTGCGATATGAGTTTTCCCACTTCGATATAGTCGAAACACATCATGAATTCAGTTACATTTAGTAATAATCAGTTACATTTCACTGTATGGAATCTAAATTGACATTTTTTAATTAAAAGTCTAATACATTATGTAGTAGTTAGTTACATATAACAAAAAATTCAATAACATATATCAAATGTGAGTTACATTCTTTAAATTTTGTTAGTTTATATATCCAAATACTAAAGACTCCAGGTATATCATGACATTAACATATACTACATTTTTCAAAAGTAAGTTATATTCAATATCAAATCGATTGCATTTTTTAAATTGACAGTTTCATATAACAAAAAGTAATCATAAGGCAATTACATTCACCCATTGTCAGTTTACATCAAACAAAGAGGAAAATGCATATAACCAAAAAATAAGTCACATACTTCAATTTTTGTAGTTGCATATACAATTAGTGAATGATTCCACACATATCATGTCACAATCACACCTACAACATTCAAATACACACAATACACATAAAAAAAAGTCAGTTACATTCTTCCAATAGGTGCATCAGATTCAAATTCAGCAGCAATTTAAACATTATAAAGCATTTTTAATTAAAATAGATGCGGGGAGCTACTAAAATTTTTCAATAACATCACATTCATGTAATTTTCACATCATTTATAAATTATTTTAACATGTCGCAGAAAAAAAACCAATATACTAATCGAAAATAAATTTTCTATGAATTTTTTGGATTTGAATGATAGTTTAAAATAACAAAAGAGCCTGAAAAAAGAAGAAGTTGCATACCTATTTTTGACAGGGGATTAACAATCAGATGAAGAAAATGTTCAAAAAATTGTTGAAAGTGAATCCGCAAACAGGTTTTAGGTCTTTTTGGTTGTTCTAGACGAAATGGGAAGATATTGTTGGTGTGATTTCGTTTGTGATTTCCGTTTTTGGAAACTCTAGAGATTTGAAAATCTAAATTTGGCTCTTGAGAGGACCGGGAAGATGAAACCATAAACCAAAAAATAGGGATTTGGCATTGAAACCATGTGTTTTTAATTAGGGGTAGTTTTGTATTTTGTTTTTTTACCCTTTTGAGAAAGTTAACCAAAAAACCAATAAAATATTGATACCTAATGGGGCTTATGAGTGGGGCCTATATAATAGGGCCCGTGTAGCAAGACTCATTTCTAACATATGGAAGTAGTACTATAAATAGGGGCTACCTAAGGCATGCAATTAATATATACATCCATATTACTTATACGAGAACAAATACATGCCCAAACAAGAAGGGTGCATGAAAACATGATTATTCAAACATGATACAATACATAGGCAAGTATATAGTAGAAAGGGGGATTCTACGCAATATACGAGCTGTACAAGCCTAGCATCCAAGATATCTAGCATTTTTAGGGGCTAAGTGTGGCTATACTACTTATTTACACAAGTAAGCATAGCCTAGGTACCCTATCGATGCGCGACGCACGACTATGTGCATCGAGCGCATCCCGAGGGGTTGGATCGAACCACTCACTGATTCCCGGATCGTCGCGTATCCCATTCAACGAGATATGCAAGGTAAGGCATCACAAGAGGGTAAGTATAACTACACAATAACACTAAGAATGAACTAAGAATTTTAAGGACAAAAACATGCACGCATACAGGCTCGCACGCATGCAAGCACGCGCGCATACCCCCGCGCCCGCTGGTGCCCCACCGCGCACCCATCCGTGCGTCCAGAAATGCTGCTGCGCACGCGCGCGCATGTTCCCGCGCACCCTGCCGGCTATCGTGCGCACCCGCGCGTACGCGCCTGCCTGCACCTGCCAGCGCCCGATTGCATGCGTACCTGCGCGCGCACACGCGTGGACAAACCCGCGCGTGCGCCTAGCCAACTTAACTCCTCCCCAGCCTCCCTCACACACCCTAACCCAACCACCATCGGCACCCCCGTGGACACCAACCACCATGTCCAGGTCTCTATCCACCCACACTAGCCCCACCATCCAGACTGCCGCCACCACAGGGACCCCTCCACGCACTGAAACCACCCCATGTCAACCACCTTCACCGCTGAAGCATGTGTAAAACTTAATAAGAAGATGTGTATAATTTTATTACATCTATTGTGTATATAATATTTATTATATATAATCAAATGCATGTGGGGGGTAATAATGTAAAAAATACATTTTATTTATTATCTATCCATAATTTATTCTTGGTCAACTAAACAAAAAATCACTCATATTCTTTATCTATATTGATATAGCTATATGTCTCGAATAACTCAATTCCTCTATAAATGAAATAAATTAAATGAATCTTTGCCCACATTTTGTCTGTTGTCTGTCTAACCATCCGTACAAAAACTCGGTTGGATAATTGGTAGTAAAAAACCGGTTGGATAATTGGTAGTAAAAAAACTCGTGCGTGTAGTATAGCATGGATATGGCCAAGGTTTGTCAATGACCCATCATTAAATTTTGAGCATGTTCTGGAGTCTGTTTTGTAGTTTCATACATTATAATAGCGTACTATTATGCTATAATAGTTTGTGGCGTTCTATCATAATATATTATACAATTTTCTTTTTCAATACAAAAAAATACATTAATGTAACTCAATATATACTTCATTTCATAAATCAGTATGTACTTCAATTAAAAAGACTATATGGATTTTTAAATAGAGAAAATCGGCATGAACTACAATTAAGGTTGCACATTTGGCTGAACATATCATTTTCCCTAATTATTTTCATTCTATTTTGGAAAAAGATATACACAGCCCTCATTGCAGCTCCAATTGCAATCCATCCCTTTTTTAAAAAAAAATCATACACTCACCTTTTGAAATGCATGCTGTTATATAAAATGAAGTATATAATGAGATACATTAGTCTATTTTTTCATAATGAAAAAAAAAAAAGGTCATATAATATGATAGGACCCATACACTATGATAATACAGTATATATTACGTTATCATAGTGTATGAGGCTAAAAATGGGCTACAAAAAGGACTGTGTGTATCAACACTCTTCTATTCTTGTCCAACAGCTATTTTTTATGGGAATTTGGGTCTTCCAGTGAAGAAGCAGCCCACCAGAGAAGGTCCACTAGAGATGACTCATAATTACCCGATCTGGTTCATCAGAGTAGGCCCATCAGAAAAAGTCCATCACATGAGAGGAGGCCCACCTGAATATTATTTTTCTCTATTAGGAAACCTTAAAATTTTTTATTTAAAATTAATGGTTGATAGATTTGTTAGTGCTAAAAGTTAAGAAAATCTGAAAAATTAAGTGAATTTTTACTTCAAAATGTAGAATTAAACATGTTTTATTTTGAAAATGTAAAATTTGAATGGAAGATTAAAAAAAAAGAAGTTAACTTGCAATCCATAGTCAAAAGGTCATTTTCTAAAAAAACTTTTGGTAAATTCTTATGTTATTTTTAATATTCGGATAAAATTAAATTCACATTAAACATGCCTATACCTAATGGTCCTAGCTCAGACCAAGTATTTTGTTGCTCTTGTTAGTTGTTAATATGTATCTTGTTGTAATGATAATTTTTACTTATGTTTACTCGCAGTGGCGGAGCCACCTTGGGACAGGGGGCATGGACCCCCCCCCCCCCTTTTTTTTTAAATATTTTTATTAGGGCCTGTGGGTCATAGATCATGAGCTCAACAGCAATAACCCACTTTTTAGATATTTAGAAGATCAGAAAATCAAGGAACACCCCCCTTCCCCTTTTTTTTATAAAGATGAATTCTATGTAAAATAACTTAATCATAGTAAAAATCCATACAAGCTCTCCATATCAATCAAACATTTATTTTATCAACCACTACACAAATAAATATATGATGAAGATGATGGAAGAGAGTGAGACCCTCCGTTCAACACCAAATAAAATAAATAAATGATTTTTTGATACTCTACATATAAAGAAAATTCAAGATATACATCAGCACTTTAAATACAAATCACAAGGTATCTGATTTATTCAATAAGATTGTTGAAAATTGTGCGTTGATAAACACAATCACATTAGGGCAATACCCCTCCCCTCTCCACATTAAACAAAAACCTCTCTTGACTCTCCTTTTTCAACAACCTCCAAGCTTCTTTCAAAACCCGTATACCACAGTTAGCCATGAAGGCAAGAATGCCACTCCTCGACATCCCCATCCAAGGCATCTTGGAAAATATAAATTTTTGAATTTTTTCTTTTCTTTTTTTGTATCTCAATCGTTCCAAATATAAATCCTCATCTTTTAAAAATCCTTACTTTTTTCTTTTTGTTCCACATTGTTCACACTTTAAATCTTCTCATATCCAGAGGGACAAAATTCAAGCCTAAGACTCTTAGGTGAAAAGATGGTTCGGTACATGAGAGAGATTTATATTTTATAAATTACATGCCTCTGATTTTGCATGTTTAAATTTTACTACTATAATTGATAATTATTTTGCAGCGACATTCATAACTATCACATGTCCCTTGTACAATTAATAATTTGTGAGAAAAAAATTTGAATAGTTCTTTTTATTTACCTAAAATTCATTTGAAATAATATATTAGTTGAAGATATCTATTTTTATGAGGAATAACATCTGGTAAACTGCTTTCAAATAGGGATGCAATATGTTGAACCCTATCCGACCTGAAACCTGACTTTTGGATGGACTTTGAATGAACTTTAACATTTTGGTTCAACACACAATCAACTAAGTGCGTTTGGTTGCGCGATTGCGCTGCGATTGCGATTACAGGAAGCTGCGTTTGCAATCGCGCAACCAAACAGTTTTGTAATCACAGTTTTAAACCCAGCGATTGCAGGCAAATAGTGCCCAAAAGCTGCGATTTCAAAAAGCTGAGAAAGTGAGCTTCCTGCAGAATCAGGTTTGCAATCGCAGATTCCTGCAGAATCAATTTTACAATCGCACAACCAAACGCACCCTAAAGATTAGATTTGGGTTGAAAGGTCTTCCACTTCCTGAATTCAACCCGAAATCAAAATGATGAGTAGTAAATTTATATTTTCTGATTAATTTGAATTATCTAATTTAAGAAATAAAATGTGAATTGTTCAATTTATTTGTATCATATTATTTTTCGATCATCAACTCTTATTTATCTTTCTTATCCCCTAACACTGACTATTAGGAATTGCAATTGTCTAAAATAACATAATTTTGAAGTAAATTCAAAGCCAACCCAAATCACTTGAACCAAATCCCAACATGAATCCAAACTAAAAACTTAATGAAGTGGGTTTGGGTGGACCTCCTCATTTTTAAAGGACTAGGGGTTAAGTTTGAGTTAGCTTTCTCTAACTTTGTATTGGATCATGGTTAATCTAATCCAATCCAACCCACTCTAATTTCAACCCTTCATTCAAAGTAACAAAAACAAGAAGAGAATCGTTACAATTAACTTTCTTTATAGTCCAAAATACAATTAGAATAGAGCATATACACTTTTTATCGAAGCACTTCTCTCCTTAGATGATGTTCGTTATTAAAAAAAAAAACACACACACACGTAATTTGAGTTTTGAACCATAAAAATAATTGAATCTAATATTTTTCAAACAAAACACAAAAATATTCAAATTCCACATTCAACCAAACCAATCCAAAGTCAGCAACTTCGGCTGGAGCCTTTAAAACCGTTTCCCACTTCTGACACATTAAAACAAAGAAAAACAACTGACACCAAAAAAGTGTCTCATTCATGTGTATACACAATTATAGTGTAATGAGAAGGACACAATTATAATTGACCTGGAAAAACTAAAAACTGCTCCTCCAAAACCCTCTATCAGGATTCATGTTTTCACACCAACCACCTCTTCAGAGTGTATTCAATCTTTGCTGGGCGAGTACACTTTTTTTTACTGACTTGCAGTGGGGGAAAAACAGTTTGGTCCAAATTGTCTTCTCCAACACCATAAGTCAAAAAGTGAAATTCAATGATGTGATGTCATATCTGCAGCATTTGATGGTGATCAGTTTGATAAATTTTTGCAGGTGGATTGGGTTTCAGATGGTTAGGAAATATTGATGGAATTATACATGGAAAAAACAAAGGGAATCAATTGCATCTGAATTTTATTAAAATCTCAAGCACTTTATACACAATATATATAGGTCCTTATTAGATTTGCAAAGTGAGGCATCCTTCCTTAACAAGGTCGATCTTGGTATCTCAATGTATCCCAAAGAATCCTCGAACTTGAACAACATATTAACCTAAAAATCCTCATGACCGATCTACTTGAATCCAAATAATTAATGAGGAAATCAGCACAGAATCAGCTGACAATCAATATAAATAAGAGATACTTGTTTATTTAAAATTAGGAGAAAAAAAATATTGAGCTGTTTTAACTTTAACGTCGGAAAGCTTTTTCAATGTACTCTACCTCCCCTCTTGGTGATCATGTTCAAGCCAGAGTTTATTGGGGTCATCTACCAATCTTCATTCGACATGTGCAAGGTAAAAATATCTGCTCTCACAATGATGACATCATTGGATTGAAAACATGAAAAATTGCTAGCGATCATGTTAAGAGGCATATATATTTCAATAGATAACTATCAACATATACGAACCATCTGTAGAACTGTTCTTGCTGGCTGCATGTAACAACTCTCTTTTAAAATTCGAAGAACCCTGGTACAACAAAGATTTGGATTTGCTTGGAGATCATCACCAAGCAAAGCTTCCACATCCAATCGATGGGAGACTTATGGGAGACCTAAATGTGCATAAGGAGGAGGGGCGCTCACAGATTGACGGGAAAGGTAGCATTGCCCTTCTTTCCGGCTGCGGTGTAGGCCATTTGGCATATCCGGAATGATGTGATTTTTCAAGGAATCCCAGCCTCTTCTATTTTGAGAACTTATGGTGTAACGCCCCAGGCTCAACGAATTAGGGCGTCGCAATCACCCCTCCTCCCAATAGGCTACACGTCCTCGTGTGGAGCCATCCACACCCACCATCACATAATGGACATGCTCTGATACCATTTGTAACGCCCCAAGCTTACACAACAAGAAACTGTCCGCTTTGCCCCTAAATGGGCTCACGTGTTTAAAACGCGTCTTGGTGTGTAAGAGTTGTGCTCACATATAAGCACATATTATCTCCTCCTATTAGACGATGTGAGACTAAGCACCAAACCCTCACCCTCACCCAATCCATGAGCCTCTTAGGACTGTTGGGCTTTCCTCTCAACGGATCAGGACGTCACATATGGGAACTGATGCGCCAATGCATTCAGGATTGGGGGAAAGAATTGGCAGGCACGCAATGTATCCATTTCAAAGAGGACAGTTGGAGGGTGCTCGACATGTAAGCGAGGGGTCTCAATAGCTTTAGCTGGGTATAAACCTTATCTACCAAACTAAACACTAGGTTCTTTTCATTCCTTTCCAGCGGGACTGGGTTTGGACTTCTCCTTTTTCCATCTTTTATTACTTATATACTAAAATCTCATTTCTCTTATCTACTTCAGATATTATTATATCTAAGATAAAAATTACCACATTTTCATAAAAAATCAAAGAACCAAAGCGTGGAAAGAAAGATATGTTTTCCAAAGTTGCAGTCATTGTCCTACAAGATAGACCTTGTTCCACTGATTAGCACAAAAATTAACAAAACAAAATAAAATTCATCTTCTGTATCAAGCCTCCCCATTCAAAACAAAAGTCCCGCTCAACCGACACTCACCTTTACCGTACACAAATCCTTCAAAAACTCCCTCTCCCTCTCCTCCCATTCAAAAACACCACCTTTTTTTTTTCTCCTCTGTTTTTGTTTTCTTCAAAAATCATCAACAACAACAACACCACCAACAACAAAAATGAAGGTCTCTCCCTCCTCTCCCCCTCCCAACCCAAACCCCTCCCCACCCACCCCCAAAGGCTGCCTCTCCGCCGTCCTCCGCCGCGTCCTCTGCGGCACCACCACCAACAACAACAACAAAAACAAAAAAAAGCCCATCAAAACGGACCCAACAACAGCAACAACAACCCACAAAGATCAAACGGTGGATGATAAAGGATCCCCCTCTTCTCCGGTCTCGGCCGCTCCCAACATCGTCGCGAGGCTCATGGGCCTCGATCCGATGCCGGTCTACTCCCCTCTCTCCCCTCCCCGCCTCGGCCGCAGGAGCCGCTCCGCCAATTCCGTCGATTGGCACGCGCTCCTCCTCGTGTCCTCCTCCCAATTCGCCTCCTCCGCTTCGTTTCGCGAGGTCCCGACTTACCTTCGGAGGGAGAACGACGAGTTCTTGCTCTTGAGCTTCGAAAAGGTTGAAGAGAAAGCGAAGGATGATTCGAAGAGGGACCAAGAGAAGATGAAGAGGAGAGACGGCGGAGGGAGGGCGAAGGAGGCTAGATTTGAGAAGAGGAGGAGGAGGAAGAAGAGGAGGAAGAGGAGGATCGAATTGGTGAAGAATTGTTCGGAGAATTCGAGTCCGGTGTCCGTTCTCGAGCCGTTGATCGAATCAGATAGCGAGGAACTCATCGAGCTCGAGATTCGCATTTCGGGTAATTCGCAAACCTCTGATTCAAGTACATTTGATTATATACTTCCGAATTCATTAAACAAAAAAATGTGTTAACAATACATTTGAGTATGTACTTTGTACTTTGAAATACATTACCTACACAAGACCACCTGTTATTGTACTTTGAAGTATATAGGTATTAGTGTTTCAAGACCATCCGTAATTGTGTTATTATATTCAATTTATTTCACTGGTATAAAGGAACATACATGTCAAATCATTTGTCATCACCTCTATTAGATTAGAGGAACTCACATATAAAATGAATTTTATTTTATCTTTTATAAATATTTTATTATCACAAAAAATAAAAAAATTATTTATTTTTTATTTATACTGTGTAAAAATTTAAAACTTTTATTGCAATTGTTATGGTTGGAAGGAAAAGCAGGTTCCCCGAAGAAGCAATTCGGGGACCCAGTGGACTGCCCGCCAGCGACCGCGCACCGGAGTTCGGTTCATTCCGAGAGAGAAGACAAGGTGGGACTTTGGGGGATGGTGTGTGGGATGGTGACTGAAGAGGTGAAGAAGTCGAATTGGGGGCAGGAGATGGGACGGTCGGAGGATCTGGAGATCGAACTGGGGTCCATGATTCTTGAAAACCTTCTAATGGAGGTCACTGATGAACTACTGATGAGGAAGAGGGATTGTGGGAACATGTGTTTTCTTTAACTGAGTTGGGTCTGTTGTTTTTGGTGGAGATTGTCGGACGTGTATACAACAGTACAGTTTTAAAGAACCTTTGAAGAGTTCGATGTAATGAATAGTGGAGACTTTTGCAGCACTCTCTCTCTCTCTCTCTCTCTCTCTCTCTCTTTTTGTGGTTTGTGAGTGAGTGAATTTTGTTGAATTTTCCAATGTCTGAGCCATTTGAAATCGGGACATGCTTTAAAAAGTGGGGATTTTTTCAGATGATAGTGATACAATGGAAAATGATATGGAAAATGATATGTTCAGCTCTCAGTCTCATCCAATACAATTTACATTGAATTTAAATTAAGTAATGTAAGAGTTATACAAAGTAAAGGAAGCAAAGTGATAAAAAAATTTTTTTCCTTATTTCATACAAACTCTATATTTTTGAATTGTTAAAGAGAAACAATTTTACTTTTATTTATTTTCTTTCACTTTTCATTATACACAAACAAACACTAATTTATTCAAATATATAATTAGATCAATTCATCATTGAAACTTTGGATCCATAGCTTAATAACATTTGCAGATCATGGGTTGAATCTCAATACTCACGTAACAAAAATATATATTTATTATTTTTATATTAAAATATGTAATGCATTTCATTGGACAATCATACTTTTCAAAAAAATAACTCAGGTTTTTATATTTTCAAATATTTGGAGTTGTACAGATCCAAGGTGAAAGATTGCTATGGACAATGGGATATCCAAAATTGATTTTGTCTTTCGCTTTTTGTTTAAAATAAAATAAAAATGTTTGAGACTGGAATCAAACTTGGTGTGTCATTATTTCCTTAATGTCAACATATGTGGGCTCTGATGTTAACTCATAGAATAGACTGTTTTAGTGTTTTCTTTACTGTGTATTATATTATATATAAACAACTTGACTCTACATTTGGATTAATGCTTTCTTAAAAAGATTCCACGTACAGACATACAGTGTGTCGGTATACGGTATATCTAGATCATGATTTCAGAAAGTTCCACATAATAAAAAAATCATTATTAATCCAATGTCATTTTGAATTTTCTTTGTTTGGATTTTTCCATGTGTGAATTGGGAATAGAAGGTCAAAAAAATATGTATATTATAGAATAACGGGTTTAAGTTTGTTTGGATGACGATACGCGATATCACAAGAAATCCTTACTAACCTCCATAAGGATAACCGCAACGGCCTGGTCATGAAACTCGATTTTGCTACGGCGTACGATTATGTGGCGTGGGATTTTTTATTGCATGCAATAGAGTCACACGGCTTTAGTCCCAACTGGGTGAGAATGATAAAGTGTTGTATCAGCTCAGCGAAAGCTTCTATCAACATAAATGGATCCCTATGTGGTTTCTTCCCTCTCAACCGCGGGTTGCGGCAGGGGGACCCCCTCTCTCCGTTACTATTTTCGATAGTCGCAAACGGGCTGAGCCGCATGTGTTTAAAGGCCGAGGGCGGGCTAGATTGCCAGGATCCTATGTGTGGCGGAGGCTGGAGGGGACTCCAGTCACACATCTTCAGTACGTCGATGATACGATGGTGTTCGCAAAGCCGGAGGAGAGCGTGCTGGAGGGTTAGAGGTTCATTTTGACAAGCTTTTCCTTGCTATCAGGTTTGAAGATAAACTGGTCAAAAAGTTCAATGTGGGCAATCAATGTGGACCAACGACGAGCCAAAGACATGGCGGCCATTTTCGGATGCGGGATTCAAGCGGCACCACACACCCACCTCGGGCTCCCCTTGGTACAACGAAGGCTACTTTGCAAAGATTGGCTCCCCTTGGTGGAACGGTTCGAGAAGAAATTAGACGGATGGCAAATCCGGAATCTCAGCTCAGAAGGTAAATTGATGTTGCTAAAGTCAGTTCTTTTGAGCATGCCGATTTACTTTCTATCCGTTTTCCGCATTCCACGCACGATCTTACAGAAGATCGAGGTGATACGGAGGAGATTTTTCTAGAATGGGTCAAATAGAGAGACTAACAGAGTCCATTTGGTGGCGTGGGAGAAAATTTGTCAATCCCGGGATAGGGGGGGATTGGGAGTGATTGATCTTGACTCGATGAATAAATCCCTGTTGGCCAAGTGGCTTTGGAGATGGGTCGCAGCGCTAGAAATGCTATGGGTAAGACTCTTCAAGGAGCGGTATGGGTCGGGTGGTGTGGGGAAGGCGTTCCCTTCACTGTCCATCAACATGTCCTTCATAAGCAGGGGTTGATTCGCGTTAGGGGAGGAATTCTTATCAGCCCTTCGATGGCAGATTGGCAAAGGTGATCGTATTCTCTTTTGGGCGGACAGATGGTGTAGTGACGAGCCCCTTAAAACGGCATTCCCACGCGTATATAGGGTGTCCAATAACAGAGATAGCATTGTTCAACAATGCTGGTCCAATGAAGGAGCGGGAGGAGGGAACTGGCAAGTACATCTGCAGTGTATCACCGCAGAAGCAGAGGTAACAGAGGTGGCTCACTTGTTATTGCTGATCCAAGAGAAGGTGTTGCAGCCAGCAAGGGAGGACGTCCTAGCATGGGCGAGTAATCCAGATGAGCCCTTTAAGGTCAAGAATGTTATAAATGGTGGAGACGTGAATTTGTAGAGGTTACAGACATGGTTGATCAAACTAAATGGATATGGAAGAGGAAAGTGCCGCTCAAAGTAAAAATTTCCATGTGGTTGGTGTTTCAAGATCGCTTACTAACGAAGGTATACAGAGCGAGGTGGCAGCCAGCGGAGGGGACGACGTGCGCGCTCTGCAACGCAGCCCCGGAGTCGGTGGATCATTTGTTCGGGCAATGTCCGGCCATGTCTGCACTGTGGGGCCTCATCGAAGCTGCCACGGGCATACATACGTTTTTCCACAACAGAGACGAGATGTGGCAGCTCATGAAGAGCTACTCTCACCTGGGCGGTTCGAGGCTCCAGGCACGCGTTCTGAAGATGGTAATCCCCGCTGCCCTCTGGGCGATATGGTTGGCCCGAAACAAGCGTATCTTTACCGGACACCGTTTCTATGTGAAAAATATATGGGAGGACACGATGGGGCTTGTTGCTGCTTGGGGAAGAGCGCTAGCGGGCGCGGGTGATGTCCGGATTGTACGTGGGGAAATACAGATCGACCCTGGTTGAAATGGCTCGGAAGTAGTTGGTGCAAAGAGTCTCTATGTTTTTATTATGTTTTTTATGTTTTTCTTCGGTCCTCATATGGTCTGAGGAAGGAGGAGTAAGTCACACCCCTTGTGTGGTAACCTTTCCTTCTCAACCATTAAAGTATTTTTTCCTCTCCTCTTTTCTCTTCCTTGCTTGAGGCAAGATTCGGACTAAATGTAACTTGTTTACAATGATTATATGTAGTCTACCATTTCCTCAAAAAGTTTGTTTGGATGATTGAAATAAATGAGAATTTGTATGTCAAAATAAACTTGTATGAAGTGGTATATGATTTATGTCAATTTCTATAATTAAATTATTCCAAATTATTCATCTCAATATAATACGTGAGTCCACTGTCAAATCAACTGTTATCACTTCTTATAAATCAACTGTCAAATCAACTATCATTATTTTTTCACCTTTTATAAATCTTTATCTACACCTTATTCACATTTTACTCAAACAACAAAAACTTTATTATTACATTTTCCAACGAGAACAATTCAAAACAAAATTAAACACAAATTCATTTTATCCTAATTTATATTAAAATAGTCATAAACCTTATAATAATTTAATTCTCTAGAGATATGTTTCTTAGAAATGTGAATGAAATATTATTTTTAGAATGTGTGGATGAATTCCTTTAAATAAAATAAAATCCTATAAGAAAACAAGGGAAAAATTGAAATAGGTGCTCCCTCCAAACTTATGAAAATAAGAAAAAGTTCATATGAAATTGGTAAATCCCCTTAGGTCTCTATCTTATTAGACAATATTTATTTTAGTCTCTATAACTAACCAGATGAATTAACCCTAATCATTCATGGTTAATTACTGTTATATCATTTTAAAAATTATTTTCTTTGTTGGAAAAAAATGATATAACTCCTTGAAAACTTATGAAAATCGAGAAAAGTCCGAGTAAAAATTAAAAATTATTTTAACTCTCTGAATTTTTTTTAAAATCACAAAAAGTCCATGCGATTATCTAAATATATATATTGATTTATTTAAATTTTATTAAACAAAATTATAGTTTTATAATCAAGGAGTTATGTTTTTTTATTGCTAGTAATTTTGAGTTGAAAATATATTATAGAAATTTAATTTGGTTTTTAAATTATTTTCTCAGATTTATTAATGGATTTGATAAAGCTGTAATTTTTTTGTTCAGTCTCTGATGTGATTGAGGTGGTGAAAATATTGAAAAATGACTCGATTTTGTAGATCAATGAGGTTCAACAACTTTTATTTTTTACAGTTGAGGATGAAATTTCAAGAGATGGATATGTTGAAAAATGACATGGGTATTTTTGTTTTACAGAAAAACTAAATTTGATTTTATAAAATTTGTAGGAATTGAATCCGATTTTAATAAGTTTCTAGAGACTTATTTAGATGTACTTTTGATTGAGGGACTAAATTCGTTAACCATAATATACACTTTATGGAGATCTAGGATGATTTTATCATTTAGAGAGATTTTTTGTGATTTTAAGAAGATTTTGTATAGTTAAGAAGATTTTTTTCCAAAAAAGTAAACAATGAGGAAATCCTTTTTTTTTTTTTAAACCCTCAACAGACGTTATTCACCTTAAAGCATCTACATTGACCAATGTACCAATACATGATTGAATGAAATAACTAATTTGACTGTGCTAATTGGTTTATATTGGGGTTAATGTTCCAATGGCTCATATTTAAAGTCAATTTGACATTCATTCTCGTTCTTTTAGAACATTGAGAAAAAGTGTGTTTTAAATCTTACATTTCTGTATTCATTTATGGGCATTTTAAGAAAAAAAAACTTCCTTCCACGAATTATACCATCGTTGGATTATTTAAAAAAAAGTCTTCCGAGCCAAAATTACCAAATTGGCCTTGTCACTATTTCTTGCCCTAAATATACGTATATATATATCATTTAAAAAATGTTAGGAACAATTTTTTAAGGTGTATACTTTATATAATAAAGCATGTACATTCTTAAAAAGCGACATATATTTCAATAAATTATATGAATATAATCATAAAAATATAAAAAATTATATGATTCATTTAATGAGGTAGATATCCCGTAGGACATGTATGAAACTACACGAGGGTTTGCAAGTGAGACTGTATAACAACTCTCATCTTTTAAATAAAGTTATATGGATATCATATACCTTCCACAGTGACGGATTAACCTTAGGAGGTGGAAGACTTAAGCGAATGATAAGCTCTTAACTTTGAAGGTATATAAATAATTCTAAGAGAAATTAGGTTAAAAAGTAAGGTTGGTTTAGTAATGCCCAATATTAATTAATAAATATATTTGCTTAGATAAAGCCACAGAGACACCAAAAAGGAGAAAAATAATACATAGAAGTAGACCAAACAAAAGCCCATTTGACAGTAGCATAGATTTGTGTTTGTTCTTCATTATAATTCACTGCTCATTTGCTTTTGTTTTATGTAAATGTAAGCTAACTTCTCAAACTTTAGCTAAATTTGTAGCCGAGCAATTGATGATTGTTAGAGGTGTTTACTATAAATTTTTTAAACCAAAGATATACCGATTTCAGTATAATTAAAATTTTCATTAGCATCTTGTTAAAAAAGCTGCATTTTGTACATGTACAAATATTATTATCCATTTTAAATGAGCATTATCTCCATGGGAGGAATTTTCTTGGCTTCCTTCACCAAATCAGAGGAGTGAGAGGGAAATTCCTCTCCAACGAACTCCCTAATCCTCGCCAATTTGGGTGAAGGAGCAGGGACGAAGCTCACCAATTGAGGAACTACCTTGGAGCTTTCAAATATGGAGGATATATATATATATATATATATATATATATATATATATAGGGAACCGATTAGGTGCGGCGAACGGCAGGTGCGGTAGCGATCACGAGCCGTCGATCACGGGTTCATCGCATCGAACGGTCGGGTGCGATTCACGTCGACCGTTGGATGCGATGGACCCGCGATCAGACTGCCCACATCGCGGCCACACCTGCCGTTCGCCGCACCTAATCGCGAGCGTGTGTGCATATATATATATATATATATATATATATATATATATATATATATATATATATATATATTCTCATATGACAGGTCTCACAAAAAATTAAAAAATATAAAAATTTGTAATACATATTAATAAAATATTATTGTAAGACATATTTAGTGATGGTTGGAGACATTCTAACCAACATTCTCTAACTCATTATCCATGTCATACTTCACAAATTAAAGGAGGCATTTGTAGAGCATGATTGAAGATATTCTAAGATGGGGAAGATTGTCACTTTGATTGCTAGCTAGATCGCATTAGCTCTACAATAAGCTTCATCCATGACCAAACATTCTGGTTTGGAGGTGATAAGTGATAAGATAAATGAATAATTGTGTGTGTGTGTGTGTGATTGAAGGAGGACTTATCCTATATTGAAGGATTTTTTAGTGTTTTTGAAAAAAAAAAACTACAATGAACACAGTGGGTCTCTATATCATTCATTTTTACATGTTATTTAGTTTTAATTTTTGGATTTTTTATATTTAATTCCCCAAAAACCATAGGATTTAGTAATTGATCATTCACTTCTTCATATTTTGGTTTTAGTCCCCAGATTTAAATGATATGTTCTATTTAGTCCATGAGAGGGACATATCCTTAAATTATTTGGTTTTCTTTTTAGTCCCTGGAAAGGACTAAAAAACAACATATCTTTAAATCTAGGGACGAAAACCAAAATATGAAGCAGTGAGGGATCGATCCCTAAATATGTATGTTTACAGGGACTGAAAACTAAAAAGACTCAATTTTTTTTTATAATAGATTATCACCAATAAAGGGGTCAACCTAAGGTGGTTCGCAACAGGTTCGCAACTATGTGTATTTATGTGGTTTTGCACATGATTTTCAATGATTTTGACTTGATTTCGATTGTTTTCAAGTTTTGATGTTATACTGATTATTCAAGGATGTTTTTGAAGGTGTTTTCATAAATATTACATGTTGTTGGGATGGGTTTATAGATATATCATGCTTAAGGATTCAGATTTGAGGTTACTTCATTATATTTTATTCATTAATATGATATGATTAACAATTTTTATGTGTTTTGATAATTAGTTTGAGATCTATATGTTTTATACTTCAGATCTATCAATTTAATTAAAATATTTTAATAACCACTCATGCTTAAACTTAATCTAATTCCACATGTATGTTATATTTATTTTGTTCTTTAAGCCCATGTTTGGAATGAGAATAAACCCCTGGATAACCCCGGATAACTCCGGATAGATATTTTTTTGTGCTTGGAAAGCCCGGATAACTCCAGATAAAGTATGCCAGAATAAAAGTTATTCTAGGTTATTACACCCAAAGAATATGTAGGCCTACTATCAAATCAATTGTCATCACCTTTTATAAATCACATGTCAAATCACCTATCATTATTTTTTTACCTTTTATAAATCTTTATCCATACTTTATTCATATTTTACCCAAACAATAAAATATTTATTCTTACGTTTACCAACGAGAATAATTCAAAATACAACCAAACACAAAATCACTTTATTCTTATTTATACTTATGCTTGAATAAATGTATACTAAAAAATAAATCATATCCCTATTCCAAATGGGGACATGCAATCCACTGATCTGTTTTGTATATACGATCATCTTCAGGGGCAGTGAGTCTTGCTTAGATTCATGGACCAAATTCGATTCAGTGAGATCTTTGATTCACATTTTTTTCCACCAAGAACGTTTGATGAAACTCTTTGACCCCCGAATTTGGAGTATCCTACTGTCACGCGATTCACTGGGTTCAACAAGCAATCGATTTGGTGAGTTTGATTGTCTTGTGTAGAAATGGACGTGAGTGGTTCTAGTCCTTTATATAGTCTTGGAACCCTATGTATACGCCTGTATCATGTTCACATCATATTTAATTCATTATTTGCTGAATATAACTACTTTTTATATTAAGCATGTGAGAATGACGTCATCAGATAGTCGTGCATGAAATTGTGAATGAAAAAGCATTAGACTTTTCTAGAGAAGATCTTGAACGATATTCTTGACATATAATGGTCCTACCTTCATAGTAATTGTAGTATGGTTATCCCTTGATGTATTTGTCATATCCATATCTTTTATGAACGTAAAGTTGAATCATTTTAAGAAAGAAATTCATTTTGATTATCTTCTTAAGTGTTATAACGAGGACAAAAAAACTCGGCCAATCTTTGTCAGGCTATTTGTAGATCGACCCCAGGTTCTACAAATTTTACAATTAGACCCCTATCGGTATTACAAACAGGTCCATGGTCAAGTTTCAGATTTATAACCAAGTCCCTTACAACATGTTCATTTTCAAATGGTCTCAAAACATGACTTTTCAAACTTCAAATTTCATGATGCTTCATCTAGTGCATTTTCAAACCATTAAGATACCAATAAAATTATAAAATAAATATTTTAGTGTCATTTAATAAATACTAAAATTTCAAATGAAATCGGTGGAAACTTTGCTTTTGAATTTGAAATTTGAATTTGATCCTATAAAGTTACCGGTGGAAACTTTGCTTTTGAATTTGAAATTTGTTATGCCTTTTTATTCTGGATTGATTTTTTAGATCTATATGTATCACTGTTTCTTTAGATGTGAAAATCAAGGTGGTTGCATGTCTCTCCTGTTACGACGTGTTGTCCATTAGGTTCAGGTGAGTGTTCATGTGTATTTGAAATTGATTTATGCTAATCCCTAGTCTATGCAAGTCTTGAGTGCGATTCTTTGTTGTTCTTTGCGTTCATTTTATCCATGGAATTATTGATTGCTGATTTGGTAACTATGTTTTTACTGTATTACGGGTGCATAAATATATCAAGATTGTTGATGGTTAACATATGAAGCTTTTAAAAAATGAGTTTTAAACAGGATAACGAAAGCTAAAACCTCTTTTTAAAGAAAGACAAATCATACCAGGTCATCACACACCCCCTCTCCCTCCTCTCAGTTTTTGAGAGAAGTATATGATCACACAAGTCCCTGGTCCAAGGAATTAGTCTTCGTTTGGTCTATAGTTTGTTTCCCTAGATGCTACTTACTTATCAGGCTTTCACATTCGATGTATTGCAATAATGCTTCAATTTTTTGTGCTCAAGTTAGACTTTGATAATATTTGTTAGGTAAACTCCACTAGGGGAACCCCGTGCTGCTCATGTTGCAACTGTTGTTGGTACAATGGTGATTATTTAGGTATTCTTCAAGTTACATGAGAACTATTTGTATGATAAATTTCAAAGGTTTTGGAAAATTTCTTGTTTTAATCTAATGTTTTTCAATTCGCATGCCTGGGAGTTGCAGAAACACTTGGTTTCATTTATTTAATTTACAATGACTTTCAAATACACGCAAATGCGCATTAGTGCGTACATTTAACTAGCTAATATATGAAAGAGAAAGAAGTCCAAGCAAGGACTCTAAAAATGGTGAATATTATTGACGTACACATACCTATTTTTAAGGTGTTGGATTGATTAATAAAATGTGGAAGATTCGTCCATCTGATGAGTAAAAATTCCTACAAAATCTACTTTGTTATGTTAGTCTATATCCATACATAGCGGAAATGACATTTTATTATTTTCTTCGGTTATCAATTAAAAATTATATATATAAATCACATAAATGCTCATGAGTTTTCCATCCAAGTTATGTACTCAAGAGGACCAGTATGTATTGATGTGAATATGTTTAAATAATATGAGAATGTATATTCAGTTAATATGTAGAGATTTATATCCAAACAAATTAGTATAAATGGATAAGCCTAATAGTTCAAATAAATATGATTTCTCAAAAAATGTATATTAAATGATTGCAAATACAATAATTTATGGAATTTGGATAATTCGCATAGTGTGGGTTCAATTTCCACCATATACATATTCAAATAGTGAATATGCCCCAGGTTCTGCCAGTTTGACAACTAGATTCCTGTCGGTGTTACAAACAGATCCTTGAGCCAGATATATAAATTTATAACCAGGTCCCTTACAACATGTTCTTTTTTAAATGGTCTTAAAACATGACTTCTCAAACTTTAAACCTCATGAAATTTCATTTAATGATTCTTCAAACCATTAAGGTACCCATAAAATTATAATAAATATTTTAATATCATTTAATAAATACTAAAATTATACATGGAATTAGACTCATTTGAGCCCATAAAGTTATTGATGAAAACTTTGCTTTTGATTTATTTGAAATTTGTTTTGTTTTTTGTTTCTAGATTGATTTAAGATCTATACATCTTACTATTTCTTTGGATGTGAAAATAAGTATTCTTTTTCTAGGCGGTTTAAAATATTGTTTAGATTATTATGTGTTGTCCATAATATCATTATAATGTAGGTCTCTACTATTACAACATGTTGTCCATTAGGTTGTTTCAGGTGAGTGTTCATGTGTTTGTGGAATTGATTTATGATAATCCCTGGTCTATTCAAGTCTTGGGTGTGATTCTTTGTTGTTCTTTGTGCTCATGTTATCCATAGAATCGTTGATAGCGAATTTGGTAATTTTATTTTTATTGAATTATAAGTGCACAAATATATCAAGATTGTTAGCGGTAAACAAATGGAGCTTTAAAAAGAATGGGTTTTAAACAGGTTAACAAAAGCTAAAACTTCTTTTTAAAGAAAGACAAATTATACTAAGGGTGCGTTTGGTTATGCGATTGCGATTGCAGGAAGCTGCGTTTGCAATCGTGCAACCAAACAGTTTTATAATCACAGTTTTAAACTCAGCGATTGCAGATAAATAGTGCCCAAAAGCTACGATTTCAAAAGCTAAAAAAGTGAGCTTCCTGCAGAATCAGTTTTACAATCGCAGATTCCTACAGAATCAGTTTTGCAATTGCGCAACCAAACACACCCTAAGTCTCCTACACACCCTCCTCTACCCCCTCTCAGTTTTTGAGAGAAGTATATGATCACACAAGTTCCTGGTCCAAGGAATTTGGCCGCATTTGGACTATAGTCACATGCGATGCCAATATGATCACACAAGTCCCTGGTCCAAGGAATTAGTCTTCGTTTGGTCTATAGTTTGTTTCCCTAGATGCTACTTACTTATCAGGCTTTCACATTCGATGTATTGCAATAATGCTTCGATTTTTTGTGCTCAAGTTAGACTTTGATAATATTTGTTAGGTAAACTCCACTAGGGGAACCCCGTGCTGCTCATGTCGCAATTGTTGTTGGTACAATGGTGATTATTCAGGTATTCTTCAAGTTACATGAGAACTATTTGTATGATAAATTTCAAAGGTTTTGGAAAATTTCTTGTTTTAATCTAATGTTTTTCAATTCGCATACCTGGGAGTTGCAGAAACACTTGGCTTCATTCATTTAATTTACAATGACTTTCAAATACACGCAAATGCGCATTAGTGCGTACATTTAACTAGCTAATATATGAAAGAGAAAGAAGTCCAAGCAAGGACTCTCAAAATGGTGAATATTATTGACGTACACATGCCTATTTGTAAGGTGTTGGATTGATTAATAAAATGTGGAAGATTCATCCATCTGATGAGTAAAAATTCCTACAAAATCTACTTTGTTATGTTAGTCTATATCCATACATAGCGGAAAGGACATTTTATTATTTTCTTCGGTTATCAATTAAAAATTATATATATAAATCACATAAATGCTCATGAGTTTTCCATCCAAGTTATGTACTCAAAGAGGACCAGTATGTATTGATATGAATATGTTTAAATAATATGAGAATGTATATTCAGTTAATATGTAGAGATTTATATCCAAACAAATTAGTATAAATGGATAAGCCTAATAGTTCAAATAAATATGATTTCTCAAAAAATGTATATTAAATGATTGCAAATACAATAATTTATGGAATTTGGATAATTCGCATAGTGTGGGTTCAATTTCCACCATATACAGATTCAAATAGTGAATATGCCCCAGGTTCTACCAGTTTGACAACTAGATCCCTATCGGTGTTACAAACAAATCCGTGAGCCAGATATATAAATTTATAACCAGGTCCCTTACAACATGTTCTTTTTTAAATGGTCTTAAAACATGACTTCTCAAACTTTAAACCTCATGAAATTTCATTTAATGATTCTTCAAACCACTAAGGTACCCATAAAATTATAATAAATATTTTAATATCATTTAATAAATACTAAAATTATACATGGAATCAGACTCATTTGAGCCCATAAAGTTATTGATGAAAACTTTGCTTTTGATTTATTTGAAATTTGTTTTGTTTTTTGTTTCTAGATTGATTTAAGATCTATACATCTTACTATTTATTTGGATGTGAAAATAAGTACTCCTTTTCTAGGCGGTTTAAAATATTGTTTAGATTATTATGTGTTTTAAACAGGTTAACAAAAGCTAAAACTTCTTTTTAAAGAAAGACAAATTATACTAAGGGTGCGTTTGGTTACGCGATTGCGCTGCAATTGCGATTGCAGGAAGCTGCTTTTGCAATCGTACAACCAAACAGTTTTGTAATCACAGTTTTAAACTCAGCGATTGCAGACAAATAGTGCCCAAAAGCTACGATTTCAAAAGCTAAAAAAGTGAGCTTCCTGCAGAATCAGTTTTACAATCGCAGATTCCCACAGAATTAGTTTTGCAATTGCGCAACCAAACACACCCTAAGTCTCCTACACACCCTCCTCTACCCCCTCTCAGTTTTTGAGAGAAGTATATGATCACACAAGTTCCTGGTCCAAGGAATTTGGCCGCATTTGGACTATAGTCACATGCGATGCCAATATGAAACATTGAATTTTACACCATGCTAAACTATAATTGTGCTGATTGAAAAGGATACTGTCGCTAAGCCTATCAATTATCCAAAAAATATCCGTATCTGAAAAATTAGAAATATCTTATATTTGAAATATCCAAAGTATGGATAAAGATATTAGTATATTTGATCTGAAAAATATCTGAATACAACATATAATATAAAAATATATTTGTTTGTATTTTATATTGTTCATATTTGATATCTTGTATGATTATTCACAACCTTAATATGTTATATCAAGGGCTCTTTTGGAAATTGGTTTGGACAGTTTTTAGGTTTGTAAGAAGCTGTTTTTCCTAAACCAGTTTTCAAATATAAAAAAACAGGGCCAAAAGCTATAAACAGATTTCTGTGAAAAAATGTCTAAAACTTGAGTTTTTCCAGAACCTGTGGAGAGGCAGCTTCCTGTCACAACCAAAAATCAGTTTTAAAGCTAACTTTTGCCTAAAATAGTTTTGCAATAGTGCAACCAATCGCAGCCTAAGATGAGATTGTCAACATAAGATATCTAAAAGATAAAACAAACTTTAAAATAGCAATTTTAATTTCCATCTATCTCGAATGTAATAGTCAATTATCTAAATTAGTATTAATATTTATACATTTTAATTATCCAAAAAATGTCAGTTTCCGATCCATATCCGAAGAAAACTAAAATATGTATCTGAATAATTAGGATATGATATGGTATTAATGTATCCGATCCGTTAGTCATGCTAGTGGAACATGTCGTACTTCATTCTTCGCAGAAGGAGTTGGAGATACCGTCAAAAACACTCTGATGATTGAATCAATAAAGACCGGTTTTCATTTTAACAAAGATCATAGGAAAAGTTGTGCACAATTTTTTTGTTGGCCATTTAATTTTTTTAATACATTTAAGAAAAAAAACCTAAGATAGACTTCAAATAAATTGGATTTGATTACATAAGTTTGAACAAACTTACTCCAAAGAGCAAGTCGATAGGGGAGAGTGAAGAAATGAAAGAAGCATAAGAAAATAATAGAAAATAATAGAAAGGGAACTTAAACTAATCCTCACACAAGCGGGCACGTTCCCAAAATAGGACCATGGCCCCGATCTCTATCCCCATCTTCAATCCAAATCGATTTGGAAGACTCTTTCAATTAGCTCCTCTTGCCGCACGCCCGCCAGAAAAACACCCCAATTCTTGATGAGGTATACCGTCTCCTCCCATACGTTCTTGATGTAGAAGCGATGGCTGATGTTAGTAACAAAGTTTACATTAACAAAATTACAACTTTGTCTTTGGAGGCAAGTTAAGTGTTGGAGATGGGTATTGGTGGACACACTTGCAAGCGAATCAAATATAGTTCACAAAATTAAAAATTGTCTCACCGTATCATTGAAAAATAAATACTAGATAAATCACAAAGTTCACTTTGTAATTTAACAAACCAAGGGAAAAAACTGAATATATTCATCATCAGTGATTTAAGTAAATATATTATCAAATAATGAGCTTAAGTGATCCATATTTATATAGGAGCACAACTTCAAATTGTTTTTTAGCACTTGTTATTGATACTTGAAAAATCATTTCAAAAACTCAAATTTATATCTAGTAAACTTAGTCAGAAAATAATTTCACTAACAAAAAAATAATTTTTTAACTAATTCTATTAAGATCATTTACTTGTCAGCAATGCTTTCAAATGAAGGCTTTAACCATTCCTTATAGACATTGACATTACAATTCCCCTTGAACTAAAAAATTTCAATATACAGTCTTTTAACTAAAATTCATTTCTTATTTACCCAACTTTGTTTTTTTTTTTAGTGTCGATGATGGTCATCTACCACATTCTTGTATTTTCTTTGCTTTCTTCTTTTTCTTTTTCTATAACCCTATTCGAACATTGTTTATTTTGATATTTAGAAATAATATGTTCACATTTTTTAAAAAAATATTAAAAATCATTTATTTTTTCTAAATAAACCAATAAAATATCAATTCATAATATATGACCCCCGCTCCATCATCCCACAACATTAGTTTTTCCTTCACATAATATGTTACAAAAACATAACACATTAACACTTTTGGATGTTCCAAAACGTTTCAATCATAGGCCAATAGTTGACCATGTGCTTTCTTATTGGATTTGAAATTATTAGGAGGTCCACTATAGGAAAAGTGGAAAATAATTTAATGTACTTTTTCAGTCCCTTATTTAATTAAGTTTTTTAATTTTTTTGGTGTACCTTATTTTCGTAAGCTATTTTGATTTTTGAGTAGTTATATTTTTTCTGGGTCATTTCATTTCTTTTTAGGTTGTCTATCTCATTATGTACATTATTATAACGGTAGACACTGTTAACTCATAAAGTGTTATGCGTCTCAATACATTATTAAGTTCAACACAAGGACTGGGGCGGACGTACCAATCTATGCATTGTGTTTTTGTTCTTGTCATTGATGCTTGGACATGCTAATCCCTCTCTCTTATGTTTTATATTATGTATTTATGCTTTATATAATATGTAATCTCACTTCCATTCAAACATTACTATTCTAAATGAAATAGAAATGACCATATTCTTGTAAAAAAAAAACATCTACACAAGGATGATGTTTGTAAGAGCTTTTTCTTATGATCTCAAACTTCTTAGCATATACTATATCACAAAAACCAAAGAAAAAATATGCATTATGTACATTTTTTTACGCTCATTCTTTTTTACAGACCCAGATACAGCCTATATATCTCATTAGCTCTCTTCCATTTACTGCATTGAGTTATATACCTTGTTGAAAATTTAACGTTTTATATAAATTAAATGATATCATTCAATTCAATGAAATCGTATATACTTCACCTTTTTAAAAAATATATATATTTTACTACATGCTTTGTAAAAACATAAAAATATATTAGGTCTACGTTTTGGACTATAAAATAGATTGTGTGTAGCATTTTCCTTTTCTAAAAGAACACTCAGCCCATTTTTCAAATAACACAATTATAAGTACTCCATTTACAACCCCATTTATAACCCATATACATCATTAACCACATGCACTTTCTGTAATGAGGTATGTATCTCGATAAAATTTTTTTACAAAATTTACAAATGAGTTCATATACTTTATTAAAATATTTTTTTTAATTTTTAATAAAAAATACATCATCAATAAGCCCTCGATGGATAGCAACATAAGCTATTCAATGATAGATAACTATTTCAAGATAAACACAGAATAAATCATTTTTTGTTTGGTTATGTTTGTAGTTATTTTAATTGAGAAACATAATAATAAACTTTTTATTGTTTGGTTGTAATGAATAAATTGTGAATAAAAAGTGAATAAGATGTGAATAATGATTTATAAAAATAAATTTTTTTTATAAGAGTTGATAACAGTTGATTTTATAGTGGAACCCTTTATATAAGTGGAATTGATTGTGTGAAAAATCACAATTTCAGAAAAGACTTGAAATATAAATACCAGCATATTTTTATCTATTTTGATATGATAATAATCACTTATTTCTTGTAAATAAATAAATTTTAAGCTTATTCTCCCCTGTTACTTTCTAGTCCCCCCTGTTCCGCAACCCAAACGGGCTTGCCTTCCATAGCTGTAATCGTGTTAAATCCATAGCTGTAATCATGTTAAATCCATTGAATACATTTTATCGGCTCTAGAATCGTTCATCACCGTCCATTGCCCTCATCCGACCGTTCATTATTTTATTATTAATCCAAGAACAAAGACCCGATCAATCATTAATTAATTAATAGTCCAAAACTTATCTTCCCACGCGAAAAGAAAAATCCCCGCCACGTCAGCAATTCGCAACAGCAATCCGCGTGAACGGGGATCGGTCCACCCACGTCAACATCAACCGCCACGTGTCGGTCACCACCCGCACCACTCCTTTGACTACTCCGTTCTTCGCCAATTCGAATTTCATTTCACCCTCAATCAAACTTTCATTTGAGGCAACTTCCTCTCTCTCTCTCTCTCTCTCTTTTATATTTTATATTTTATATTTTTGACCGCCTCAAAAAAACAAATCTGTGTCTATATAAACCCAAAACGTCTGCTCCTCATCTTCATCAACAACTCCTCCTCCACCTCCATTTCAGAAGGGTACCATTCGTTCTTTCGACTTAATTTTTGTTTTTGACAGTGGGTTTTCAGACATTATTCATGATATACAGAGGGGAAGATAAGAACAACATGTGTGGTGGTGGTACTGACAACACCAAGAGGAAATCGATGTACCCACCTCCCGGTTTTTCGATGGACGGCCACGATCAGAAGAAGGACCATCCAATCAACGGTTCGATCTTGCTGGAACTCGCGGCGGCCGACGATCTCCTCGGCTTCAAGCGCGCCGTTGAATCGGACGGTCAAAACCCTGACGAGCCCTCCATCTGGTACGGCCGCACCGTCGGATCCAGGCGCATGCGCTTCGAGATCCGCAGTCCTCTCATGATCGCCGCCCTCTACGGCAGCCTCTCCGTCGTCCGTTACATCCTCTCCTCCTCCGCCGCCTCCGCCGTCGTCAACCGCCGTTGCGGATCCGACGCCGCCACCGCTCTCCACCTCGCCGCCGCAGGTGGATCCCCCTCTGCCGCCGAGGCCGCGTCCCTTCTCGTCGACGCCTCCGCCGACGTCGACGCGGTGGACTCTTCCGGCAACCGCCCCGGTGACGTCATCGCGAGGACCCCGTACAACGCGGCCTCCGTAAAAGCCCTGGAGTCTCTCCTGAAATCAGAGACGTTGGTGACGCCCGTCGCTTCATCGACGGTAGCGGTGGAGGCGAAGAAGGAGTACCCGGTGGACCTGTCTCTCCCGGACATAAAGACGGGGATCTACGGCACCGATGAGTTCCGCATGTACAGCTTCAAAGTGAAGCCCTGCAGTCGCGCGTACTCGCACGACTGGACCGAGTGCCCGTACGCGCACCCGGGCGAGAACGCGCGGAGGCGCGACCCGCGCCGCTACCAGTACTCGTGCGTGCCCTGCCCGGAGTACCGAAAGACCGGGTCTTGCGCGCGCGCGGACGCGTGCGAGTACGCGCACGGCGTGTTCGAGTGCTGGCTCCACCCCTCCCAGTACCGCACCCGCCTCTGCAAGGATGAGTCCGCCTGCGCCCGCCGAGTCTGCTTCTTCGCGCATAAGCCTGAGGAGCTCCGCGCGTCGATCACCTCCCCGCGGGGGCTCTCCGTGTCGGCCTCGCCTTTCACGCCTCCAATGTCGCCTTCTTCAGGCAATGCTACGCCGGGCGTTTCGGGTTGGGGGAACGTCGTCCCGCCGCCGACGCTGCAGTTGCCTCTGAGCCGGCTGAAGGCGGCTCTGAGCGCGAGGGACATCGACTTTGAATTGGAGATGATGGGGGTGAAGCCGAGGAACCTTGAGGACATGTTCAGTGTCGCGTCGGTAGACCAGGCGATGGTTTCGGGTCTGCAGGCGATGAAGCTGAGGCAGAACAGCTTCAACTCCAACAACAGCAACAACATGTACGGGAGCTTGCCTTCCTCGCCCGCGAGGGCTTCGACGGCGGGGGGGTTCGGAGGGATGGACCAGTCGGTGGCGGCAGCGATCATGAATTCGAGGGCGTCCGCATTCGCGAAACAGAGGAGTCTCAGCTTCTGCGATCGCAGTGTGGGTGCGGGTGTAAATAGGATGTCTGGGCTCGGAGGGACTGGTTCGCCATTGAAAGGTAATGATTTCTCCGATTGGGGGTCGCTTGACGGGAAGCTTGATTGGGGGATGACCCAACAAGGCGGAGAGGACCTGAACAAGCTGAGAAAGTCGGCGTCTTTCGCTTTCCGTAACGGGAGCCCGCCGAAGAGTTCGTTGGGTCTTCCACCTGCGACGGCTCCGGTGACGGAGGAGCCCGATTTTTCATGGGTTCAGTCTCTGGTGAAGGAAGGCGGAGGGAACGATTTCTCTTCGCCTTGGATTGATCAGTATTACATGGAGCAGGAGCAGATGGTCGCTTGAAGTTCCTCTGTGTTTGGTATAAAAAAAAGAGTCTAACTTGGGTGGGTTATAATTTGCTTCATTTTTTTTATTGATATTTGTTATTCGTAAGAGATGCACCCGAAGGGATGCGAAGGTGGTCTGTCTTGATTTACTATTGATTCCTTTGATTCAGTGTATAATCTATAGAGTGGTTTTTTAGGGGTAGAGACAAATTCTTATATTGTGGAGATGCATGTATAATTGTATATTGGTCTGTTGCTTATGGACCAATTTTGTGATCTATTGGATCTCAAAGCAATATAGTTTTTACTTTGATCTAGTGAATATCTTCATCTTTCAATTGTTCATGATATTTCATTATTTGCTTTTGATCTTTGTGGGTTCATTTTTATTTGTGTTTTGTGGTGTGAATTAAATGGAATCTTGGGGATTGTTATCTATAGTTGCACGGATGCAAAAATAAAGATTTGAGTGTCTGAATAAAAATTGAATTTTTGTTTGAATGCTAGCTGGGGGCACCTGAACTGACAACGGAGTTCTTGCACCAGTTTAATTCTCCAGGTTTTCTTTATTATTAAAAGATCCAACCGGAGCTATTTAGATTACAAAACAAGGTTCCTCTGAATTTTTTGTTGTTGATTTTAGACACACATCAACATTTAAAAAATCAAAGGTCAAAAGAAATCATGCAAAACGTACATTGTCCCGCTGACAAACCCGCCTGCATTTAGGTTATTTTAAATATAAGATATCTAATCATTCAAAATAAAATTTAACATATATACCATATGGTAGTTGTATATTAATTTTACAGAGTGGTATCGAGTCTGAATCTAGTCACACTGGAGAATTACACTGTCAATTAATCAAATTACATAGTTTGATGATCGAATTACGTAGAGGATGATATAAGAATATAACCCATTAAAGAAATGAATATGGACATATAATAATCAATGTTCTACTTCATTCTTTGGTTTATAAAAGGGTACATTGGAAGAGTGAACCGATCAAGTATAAATTAATTGAGTTTTTATGTGGTTCAATTCCTATGACTATCCATTGAATAGTGAATCTAGAAATACACAATGTATAAAGAATAATTGTGTGTATCCTATTTAGTGGTACATAATGTATGTATATTTTCATTAAGTGATAGAAAATGTATATACATCCTTTTAAAATGGTACACAATGTATGAAATAATTGTGTACATGAATTATCATTGGAATGAGGAAAATATTCAATGTCTTTGTATTCTCAACACCCACCCATTATTGGATACATTCCCAAAACATTTAGTAGGTTCATTGGATTCTTCAATGAATTTTAAGAATCCAATTTATGTTTGAGTGTGGGAGTTTTCCCCCTCTCCATCTATAAAAGGGAGTGGACTCCCAACCCATTCTTCATATCTCACAACATCTTATGTTTGCACAAGCAAGAGTAAGTCCACTCCATAGAGAGATATGAGAGTGAATAATCATTCTATTTTTTTTTAAGTCCTTGTACCAAAGGAGGTTACTTACCATGAAGAAAGGTTTGTGTGTGTGTGTGTGTATATATATATATATATAGAGGAGTGATTAGGTGCGGCGTGTGGTCGTGTGCGGCGTCGACCACGGGCCGTCGATCACAGGTCCATCGCATCAGACGGTCGGGTGCGATTCACATCGACCGTTGGATGCGATAGACCCACGATCGGACGACGCACGTCGGATCCGCACCGTGCGGCCCGCCGCACGCTATCACTCAGGTATATATATATATATATATATATATATATATATATATATATATATATATATATATATATATATAGGGATCCGATTACGTGCGGTGTGCGGTCGGTGCGGTGCGCGATCACGGGCCGTCGATCACGGGTCCATCGCATCGGACGGTCGGGTGCGATTCACGTCGACCGTTGGATGCGATGGACCCGCGATCGAACGGCCCACGTCGTAAACCGCACCGACCGCACACCGCACGTAATCGCGACTATATATATATATATATATATATATATATATATATATATATATATATATATATATGGTCGCGATTACGTGCGGTGTGCGGTCGGTGCGGTTTACGACGTGGGCCGTTCGATCGCGGGTCCATCGCATCCAACGGTCGACGTGAATCGCACCCGACCGTCCGATGCGATGGACCCGTGATCGACGGCCCGTGATCGCGCACCGCACCGACCGTAAACCGCACCTAATCGGCTCCCTATATATATATATATATATATATATATATATATATATATATATATATATATATATATATATATATATATATATATATAGTCGCGATTACGTGCGGTGTGCGGTCGGTGCGGTTTACGACGTGGGCCGTTCGATCGCGGGTCCATCGCATCCAACGGTCAACGTGAATCGCACCCGACCGTCCGATGCGATGGACCCGTGATCGACGGCCCGTGATCGCGCACCGCACCGACCGTAAACCGCATGTAATCGGCTCCCTATATATATATATATATATATATATATATATATATATATATATATAGAGAGAGAGAGAGAGAGAGAGAGAGAGAGAGAGGGGAATGATTAGGTGCGGCGTCGACCACGGGCCGTCGATCACGGGTGCGGCGTCGATCACGGGCCGTCGATCACGGGTCTATCACATCGGACGGTCAGGTGCGATTCACATCGACCGTCGGATGCGATGGACCCGCGATCGAACGGTCCACGTCGCGGCCGCACCCGCCGTTCGCCGCACCTAATCGCTCGAGTGTATATATATAATATAATGATTCTGCATTATTATAAAATATGATTATAGTATTCGTAAACATGTTAATTAATATATTAAATGCTATTAAGATTTATTTTATAAATGATACTATAATCAATAATTAATTGTGTAATTTGATTAATAGAATGTCTAATTCAATTAATTGACCGAATAATTTAATACTGTAGTTCTAATTTATTTATTTTAAAATAGTAGTTTTTTTTGGTGCCGACGCATAGTCAATCAATAGCCCACTAGTAGTTTATTAGTCTCTTCTTCTATTGTGGTCTTCTTTTTCTTTCTTTATTGTTTAATTTGTTTTTTAATGGACATTTCTTTCTGGATCCCGACTATGACTTTCATGGAAATGGTGGAGATGCATGAATATATATTATGAAGTTTTGTGTTCATGTAAACATCATGAAAGTGATGTGATGCGGATTTGGTCCAATGAGAGACCCTCACCTGTTGCTTTCAGGCAACAAGTGCTTGCTTCAGGGCTCTCTCCTCAAATACTGTGGCCCCCTCATCTCAAATCATATGTGTTTATATAAAGTAAGTCTGATTATATAATGTCATTTGTTAAATAATGTGTGTTTTGCATTATTTGGAGGACTTTGACATTCCACTTTTGTTTTTTTTGTACATCTCCCAAGAGAGAGCTAATAAACTCTTCCACTTCTCAGTTTTTTCTTTTTAATATTAATCCCTTTCAGAAAAATTAGTATTTAGAAAGAGCAGATATAGAGTAACTTTTATGAAAAAAAACTGAAAGAGAATAACTTTTTCTTTTATGAAAAAATTATTTTTAAATATGCCACTTTTTTGGACGTTATCTAAATAGACCCTACATCAGAATAAAAGAAAAACATAATATTTTTAAGAACTATTATATGCAATCCTGATTTGCAGTTCAGGTGTAGTCTTATAACCCCAAATATGCATTGTTATACAAAACATGTAAAATTTTATATGTACATTGATTCATGCTATTCATTTGAATATATATGTTTTATTTATACAAAATTATAAAATATGTCTTATTACATAAAGTACATACTTAAAAAAAATTTAAACACACAAGAACACTGGTACAATCACATGTGGGATTATTATATTATTCATATTTTTTAGTTGTTGATACATTAAATCTGTTTTGCATTCTCGTCTACAATTTAAAAGTGGTCCCCTAGCCACTTATACACAACAATTGTATGATGTGCACAATTGCAATGTATGAAATTTTTATGTTTTTAAAGAAAAATAAGTTAATGTAACTTATTATATTTTATTTTTTTATAATAATATATATTTCAAATAATAAGTGTATATATATAAAAAAAACCAAACGGATACTAACATATCGTTCTCCTATTTTTATACCTAGTCACTTATTCTATATATAGTCATGCATCATCATTGATATTCTCTGAATCAACCTTTGGAAACAATGATTTAGACATTAATCAGAGCAATACTATCAAAATGAAATAGGATAGCAAGGTGGTTTAATTAATAAATTGATGATGAATGAACCCGTATGCATTGATAAGGCATGTACTAATGTATAGATAAAATGAGGTGTGATGTCTTCATTGTCGTGTGTGGCAAGCAAAGAAAATTGATCCCACCACCACCACCACCACAACCTTTAATGGGTGGCCGGTGGGGATGCCAAGTCAAAATGAAATCATGGCGTCCTACCATCCAATAAAGCCAAAATAAAGTGGGACCCATTTGAAGTATAACCCCATTGAACAACAAACTATGAAGAGGGGGTTTGTCTTTGTGGGAAGGGAAAAGTTTCAAGGTGAACTCAATGGTGGACATGAATTCTCATTAAGGAGGATTATGATATTTATGGACAGCGTTTGGCCGTTTGATTGAATAATTTTTGTATTTGAAGGAAATTGTATTTTGTAATAGTACAATCAAATAGAAAAACTTGATTAGCTTTTTATAGATAGATTTTAGATAAATAATATCTAAAATGTATGTTTTTCAAAAGCTGGGGGTGCAGTTTGCTACAGAATCAGTTTTAAAACCATGTGTTTGCAGAAAATCAATTTTGCAATTATACAACCAAATGCACTCTTAAATTAAATGTGGATCACTTGATTCAGAAAGGAGATGACCAAAAACAAATTGAGATGATTCTTTTTTTTTTTAACGGCGGAAGTATATCACGATTTTATTAAAAGTATCGTAGTATAATGTTTGATATTAGATAAAACAAAGATAGGATAAAAAAGAAACAAAATTAGAAGTGGAGGTTGACAAAGGAAAAAAAGAAGGATGCGACCAAGTGATTGCGCGAGACAGGAGCAGCACAAAAGAGGTATCTACCTGCCCATGCTGGTCCTGCCCCAGCAAAGGCACATAAACCAAAATGAGATAAAAGTTAAGTAAAATGCGTTTGGATCCCCTCAAGTTTTTAAAACACGCAAAAACACCTCCTGAAGTAAAAAAAAATATGCGCCTCACCCCGCCGTTAGATTTTCCATTAAGATGAGAAAAAATTATAGTCTTATACTTTTAATTAAATTATTATCATATTTCACATTTTAATTAACTGCTGCGCTAGTTAATTCTCACAAAAAATTCATTCTGATGTATTTGAAAAGTTAATTATTTTATTAATTAATGTTCACAAATCATATTCAAAGTTAATTCATTGGCTATTTTTGGGATATTTAAAAAATTAATTAAATTGTAAAATAGTAATTTAAAAATATTTTTGTTTCATATGAATGCAAAATCTAATGGCAGGGGGGTGTAAATGCATGTTTTTGAATTTCAGAAGCATTTCTACTGGTTTCAAAAACTTCAAGGGGGTATTAATGCATTTTACCCATAAAAGTTTGGTGGGATCCGAACTCAGTTTTTAGAATCCAACCTGCATAAATCGGGTTCAACCTGTTGGATTCAGGTTGGATCCGACCAAAATTGCAACTCTAATTTTAGTGTATCCTGTCATTCAAAAACTGTGGGAATAATTTAGTATTGGTCTTTTTTTTGGTAGGTTGTTTACTAGTGGTCTTTGTCTTTTAATTTTGGATTGAATGTTCAAACCCCTATCTAGATTATGATGTGTCAAAATACATTTTATGGTTTTGATTTTGAATTCAACTGCCAATTTGCTAAACTGTGTTGGTATCACCAGCAAGGGTCCTAAAATTCCATGCTGAGCTCATGCATTTGCAGGTGCTCTGTTCCTCAAAACCTTGAATAGCAAATCCCACCCACCAATGTCTGAGACTGATTCTTCTTGGAAGTGGGTCTTGTTTGGTAAGAAAGCAACATCAACAAAAGCATCCAAATTCATCATGGGTCCCCCAATCAAAGCCAAGGATCAGATAAGCTTATTAAATATTTAAATATTAAAACATTAACGCTGTATCTGATCATTCAAACATGGCTCTTCATGTGCAAATTGAAATTGTGGGGTGTCCACCATTTTTTTTATATAATGTTGGTGACAATTATATGTGTAGTCTTTCCTAGAGTCCCCCACGTGCTTTAATGTTAAAACATGTATTTTAATAAAACATAAAGTATGAACTCCAGTGAAATGTATATATCATACTATGCAAAAATCCATCGACCTATGGAGAGCACATAGACAAGTGTTAAGTACAATATACAATAGAAATGTTTATATCATATTATGCAAAAATCCCTCCAAGCAGCCTGTTAACAATATCAGATTGTACTTAAACACTTGTTTAAGTACAATATACAATAGAAATGTTTATATCATCGGGAGTTGTACCCTTACTGGCAAACAATTCTTTTTGAAAATGCAGTTTAAAAAATAATTTTAATTTGGACTCACCAATGTAAAGTTTGGTTTTTTAAAAAGCTGGGGCCATTCTTGTTGGAGGCATTAGATTTGTGTGGAGATATAAGGACATTTGAATTTTGAATGGTTTTAATTCTCATATAAATCATGCTAAAATTGAAATACTAAAGGCATTAAAAAAAAATTGGGTCCACAGTCTACTCGATCTTCATAGCTTCATCTCCTCTTACTTACTCTGCACATTCTGTTCCTTAAAGAAAAAAAAAAAAAAGGTAAAAAACCAAAAAGGAGTTTAAAGAAGGCCAAAAGAGAAGGGTTATTCATCGATTGAAATGTATAACTAAAGTGAATTTTTTATTTTTTATGTTTGTTTGATTATTTAGGGTTCAAAAATAAAAATAAAAAAATAAAAAATAAATTTGGCATGAAACTTTTGAATTTTTTTTTATTTAGCCAAGGTATTCTTTGCATATGTTATTTATAGATTCTCAATGTTCCCTCATATTTTTGTGTTTGAGAACTCAAAATAGCAGAAAAAAAGGAGGGGGGTGGGGGTGTTGTGGGGATCACAAACAAATGGGAAAGATAGATTCTGATGTTTTATGTGTGTTTGGATTCTGATGTTTTGTGTGTGTTTGATGATTAAACTTGTTCCCTCATGCCTATTTGATTTTGAGGGTTTAGAAAAATATTCATAGGTATCTTTTGATTTTTTTTAATATTTAGTCAAGTTGTTCTTTATGATTATTTTATATAAATATTTATAAATTCTCATGTTCCCTCATATTTTTTGTGATTGAGAAACCAAAATAGCAAAAAAAAAAAAGGGGGGGGGGGGGGGATCACAGACAAATGGTAAGATAGATTATGATATATTATGTGTGTTTGTCTGTTTGATGAAGTGAATTTCTTTTTCAAATATGAACTTGTTCCCTATTGTCTCAATGACCTGTTAGAAGCTTAAAATTGTAATTTTATTTATTTATCATATGATAAACATGTTAAAATTAAGGGAAAATTCCATGTAAAGTTGATAAATCTCCTTAGAGTCCCTGTCTTATTAGATAATATTTATTTTGGTCCATATAACTAACTAGATGTGTGGTTAACCTTAATCATACATGGTAAATTACTGTTATATCCATTGAAAATTTATTTTCTTGTTGAAAAAAATTGATACAACTGTCTGAAAACTCATGAAAATCGAAAAAAGTCCTTGTAAAATAAAAAATCGTCCTAACTCCTTGAAATCTTCTTAAAATCACAAAAAAATCACTGTGATTATCTGAAAGTATATACTGATTTATTTAAATTTTATTAAACAAATTATAGTTTTATAATTAAGGTGTTATGTTTTTTGTTGCTAATAATTTTGAGTTGAAAATCTACTATAAAATTTTGATTTGGTTTTTAATTTGTTTTCTCTTATTTTGTAATAGAGTTGATGAAGTTGTAATATTTTTGTGTTCGATATCTGTGTGAGATTGAGGAGGTGAAAATATTGAAAAATGACTCCATTTTGTAGATCAAATGAGGTTTCAGGCTATTTTTTTTTACAGTTGAGGATGATATTTCTGGAAATGGGAATATTGAAAAATGACGAGTGTATTTTTTTTTTTTACAAAAGGATTAAATCTGATTTGATAAAGTTTGTAGGACTGAATCCGATTTTAATAAGTTTTTGAAGACCTATTTCGATATACTTTTGACCGGAGACTAAATTTATTAATCATATACACTTTATAGAGATCTAGAATGATTTTATGAGTTTAAAGAGACTTTTTATGATTTTAAGAAGATTTGAGGGAGTTAAGAAGATTTTTCCCTAAAACTAAACAAACTAATAAGCCCATTTTTTCAATACTTGGTTTAGAATTTTGAAAAGGAAATATTTACTGATTAAAAAATCATATTATTTTCTCGTTATGTTTTTATGCTGATTTTCATAGTTGGTTCGATGTAAAAGACCCATAATTTCACAAAAGGAATAACAAATAAACATAAAAGACACAGCTTCTAAATAATCAAACAAACAAAAAAAAATAATCAAAGATTCACTTTAAATATATATATTCTAACCCTTCCTTTTTGGCCTTCAATAAGCCGTTTTTTGTTTTTTTTCTCTTGTTTCAACTCACATGTCTACCTCTTTTTTTCCCCTAAAGAATAGAAGGTCGAGTGGACTGTGGACCCATTTTTTTTTTTTGGGAATTGTTTAAATACCACCGGATTAAACTATCTATTTTTTTCATATTCCTTGACCTAGAGGGATTTTTCTTTTGTCCCTGCTTTTTTATTCCTTATTTTTTTATCCCTCCCACTGCCACCTCACATTTTCCTTCCATTTATACCCTTCTCTCCCACTGCTTCTTTCCCTCCCATTTCTCCCCCAAATCACTAAGAAAAAAAAACTCAAAATCAAATAAAAAACTCCCCTAAAAACTCCCTCAAATCGGTAACGTTGTTCCCTTCTCGTCTTCCCATCGAATATGTTCGCTGTCGTTCCCATCGATCTCCCACCGATTTGATCCCCCACTTTCTGTCCCACCATGCCACACACAAACCTCCCACCATGTTCTCCTACCATCACCATTCACTGATTGACAGTTAGATTGGCCCGATCTGCCACCGCCCGATCTTACCATCCGATCTGTAAAATATATTCTGAGTGAATAAATAGCTACAGATTTATAATAATCAATTACTGAAATAAAATAACCACTTACAGAAACTTACAAACAAATTACAAAATAATACTATAAGTGAACAACTACAGAAATAAAACTTAAACTTCTTGTACATAATATATATTCATTTGAACATTTTCATGGATTTTCTCTTTAGATAACTTCTAAATCATCTTTTATTGAGATACACTCAGAAAAAAAATATACAGAAAATTAGTACACAAAAATCTATTGACTACATATACTGAGTGAATAGATAGTTATAGATTTATAATAATCAATTACATGAATAAATGGCCACTCACAGGATAATACAAATAAATACATAATAACACTATAATTGAACAATTACATAATGAAAACTAGGATTTCTTATACACAGCTTATATTCACTTGAAAAGTTCCATAGATATCCTCTCCTTTACTAATATAGTATAACCACATAATAGAAAAGTAAATATTGATTGATATATTATATAAAGATGGTTCAAGTGGCATTGAAAAACTATTTAAATAATCATCTCTACATGTTCTGTGTAAGATATATACAAGAAATTAGTACACAGAAATCTAATGACCACATGCACTGAGTGAATAAATAACTACAGCAATACTATATATGAATAACTAGATAAACACTTGCAAAATATAATTGTTGATTTACAGAAATCATTCACATAATAGCACTTAACATAATGGAATGTAAAACAAATCAAGGAGTATAAACCCTGAACAACAAAGTACTCTCTCATTGGGTATTGTTAGTTATGTTGTCGTTATTACATTAGATATGTAATGTTGATATTTTCTACTATTGGTGGCCTTTGTAATTGGTTTGTTTTTGTTCTGTAAATGGTAGTTTCAATTATGTGAATGATAATTTATATTATGTATATAGTAGCTTATGTTTTGTAAATGATGCTCAATACAGTTCAATAAGCTATAATTATATTTCCGTGATTAAGAATTATATTTTTGTGAAAATGATATGTATTGGCATTTTGTGGTGTTTGGATTTCGTAGAGTAGTGTTTCGTGTCCTACAACTCACTACATTATCCTCATTATAAGAAACATATAATCGATTGAGTAAAATGAATCCAGAAGTACTTCGATGAAAATTTCTAAATGAAAAATAAACTAAGACTGATCGGCCCCAGCAGAAAAGCAAGTATGTATGATTCTTATATATTTCTAGTTCGGATTCATGATATATATTATTAATGTTGACTGATTATTGCATGTTTAATGTAGCTTTAGGTTTAACCATTTTTTGTATATGTCTTGTTGTTCTTGAATCTATTGCAAGTACAATATGAAAATATGTGTATAACCATTTTGTGTTTAACCATCATTGTATACATTAAATATTATCTGTAGGTAAAAATCAAATATGTGCAACTACATGTACTGTATGTATCATGTTGTAGTTCTGTATTTCTATAACTCTTTATGTAAATACCTATGATAGATACTGTGAATCATAAATATATTAATGTAACTAACATATAATGTTTCGGTAAATGAATATTAAAAGGGAAGGAGGAACTTAGTAGCAGGCTTACATAACACATAAATCATAAATATAAATACCTATGCTATATTCATGTAGTTTCTCACAACATTCCTCTTCATCCACCACACTGATTCTCATTAAAAATCCTTTTAATCACAAGAAACATAAAAAACAACCCAACACAGTCACCATTTCAAGAGCTCACTTAAAACACCCATCATGTATCATAACCGACACCCAACCGAGAACCTTGTTGGACCGGTGAGGGTGGTGGTGGGAATAGTGGCAGTTCGGTGAGCGGCGAGTTGACGGCGACGGTGAGCGACAATGTGAAACGGCGAGGTGAACGGAGATGATGTGAAGGTGATCAGTGTCTTAGATTTTGGTCGGCGGACAAGGAGCACTCATTTGGAGAAGAAGAAGAAAAACAACTCGTTTGGGGAAGAAGAAGAAAAAAAAGGGTTTTGTGATATTTGTTTGTCTTATATGAGAGGGCAGTTCTGGTATTAGAAAAAAGTAGGGGTAAAAAAATAATTGGACAGCTCTGTAGAGATAAAAAAAAAAAAGAAATTCAGGGATATAGAAAAAATAAGGGGGTTGATCTAAGGGCATATGGGCAATTTCTCTTTTTTTTTCATGCCCTTAACATTTTGTGGATGAAAATACCCTTAAAGTTTTTTTTAGAAAAACTACAAGTGTTAATTGCTAAGGATGTTCCAAGCAAAATCTCGCTAGGGACATCCCTAATGGATTTTTTTTCCTGACTCACACAGGTTTGAGTTGATGGGGGTATGGCTCTTCTAGAAAGAATATAATAGACTTTGATGTTAAAATCTTAAAAAGAAAAAAAATATATAAAAATTTCAACATAACAATCAATATTTAAAATTGCCAACTGAAATTGACTCTAAGGATACACTAAATGGGCAAAAAATTAAAAACACACAAAATACATTAATTTTAATTCAAATATCTTATTTATATATTTAAATGAAATATATAAATAAGAGAAAATGCACAGGTGTTACATACTTCCCCCCTTTAGGAATTTAGTCCTCTAAATTCAGGGGATAACACAATATAAAAGATATATGATATCCAATGATAACAATCATCTAACCAATAGTTGTAAGAGTAATCTTACAATTCTAACTCATAACAACATCAATACAATTATTTTACTAGTAGGGTTACACGTTTGTGTAAAACCTAACAAGCACAGTAATATAGAAAATAGTATAAGAATCCAACTTATACCCCACAAACAATATTCAATCGAATGCACAAGCAAAACTATCAATGCTTTGCATTGAAGTTCCAACAATTATCAATACAAATGATATACAATCATACAACAAAAAAACCACATAAATCAGATCCACAATTCTTCCGTACGCCACTCTGCTAGTGACTCAAATCACAATAAATGCACTTATACATCGGAAACAATAACAACAATCATCAACGATCATTTATAGCAATAATTGTATAGGTCAAATACACCCATGCTTCACATCATAAGTGTTATAACTCATACAACATAAACAATGGTAAACAATACAACAAAAATGTACAAGTCACACTCACCCATGTCCCATACCATGGGTAATTCAAATTATACGGAACAAACAAATACATTACAAGCAACCAAATGCGCGTGCATAAATCAGGCCCACCTATGTCCTATACCATAGGTGGTCCAACTAATACAATGCAAACATTGACAGTAACAAAAACAATCACATCAAACAATTTCATACATAATTGTACAAGTTAGGCTCATCTACGTCCCATACCATAAATGATCCAACTTTTACCATCAACATAGAGGCAATAATAATGACAATAAAATGAAACTAAAGATATTTACAGTCTTTAGAATTTATATATATAATAAAATCATCTACTGACATAGACATTCACAGATTGATTAAACCATCAGTGATGCTATACAAAACGTGAAAAATATCCTAATAAAATTGTGAATACATAGCTACACTTAACAACTTGAAAATATTGGTTGTTAAGGCATGCCTCTCATGTGTACATGCTTCGACTATATTTAGTATGAGCGATCATCCACCACATAGTCCATAGAGTAGCAACCAATAAGAATGCAAATCCTATATGCATCAATCCTAATTGACTCAACTCATCTTAGGCTACAAAGGAATGACACTCATACTTGCTTATCTCTAGGCTCTAATAATAATAATAATAATAATAATAATTTACAATAAACCAAAATAATTAAGTTCTATAAGATAGGGTATCCAAAAACTCAGGTGGGATATCTTAAGATCCAATAATGCAACATAAACTCTTAAAAATATAGTTAGATTCATACGCGTGCTAAATGTACATGAATCTGAATTTATAAGATGCAACTGTAATATCGACATGCATAGCATAATGTTGAAAAATATTTAACGCATTAAAATATTGTATATAAAAATAAAACTCTCATTATAAACAAGTATAAATAATATATTAAAAGAATTTAAAGCTCATTCCATTTAATATATAGCACAATAGATTTGTAAGCAATGTAAAATATATATAGAGTTATATTATAATAAATTAACGTAACAAATATGTAGAGAGTTTAATTAAGAAAGATCTAGTAATATCTTTATTTTTGAATTATTAAGATTTGAATACATTGATATGATTTACGTAAATTTGAATATGAAAACTCAAAATATAATTACAATTTATATAAATCTGATTTTGCTGCCAATTGCCAAACATATACCTGTGTTAGATCTAGATGTCGACCAAGCATTTCTGATCAATTTAATTGTAGATTGAGTTTGAATTGTAGAATTGATTCAGTTTCTTTTGTTATTTGATCATTTTTCTTTGAATATTGAGGTCCATTAATCTTAAATATATACCTCCCATTTGGATGGGGGGTTAAAGTGGTATCGGGGTGGTATAAAAATGGATAGAGAAAATAGTTGTTTGTTTACAGAATATAACTTAGTACTACTATGTCATTTTAAATGAGTATAAGAGAGTATAATAATTCTAAGTAATCTCTAGAATAAAATTATACCTATCTTATCTATTCCCATGGGAGGTGGGACCCACCATCACATAAAAAAATAAATTACATCTCATTACATCAAATCACATATCATCATCTCTTATACATCAATAGGACTCACATGTCAAATCAATTTTTTATACATTATTCAAATTTTATTCTTCATCAACCAAACAACTTAACATTTATTGTTACGTTTTCTAATGAGAAAAAAAACAACAACCAAACAGAAAATCACTTATTCCATTGATAAAGTTATATGTTTCTGGAATAGGTATAACCCCAAAATTGCTTATTCCTCAATCCAAACATAGGAATAAAGTATTAATGACATGTGATACCATTATATTAAGTTTATATGAAGAGAATCATTAATTGATAGTCAAATGTGTTATGTAGGAATTCCATAACTACAATACGATCATTCAGTTAATTTGGCAAGACAGTAGAAATTGATTCACCTGGGTGGACTTGATCATCATCTTGAGAAAAGCACCACATTAATGCCCTTAGACCTAACTCTGCCGTCTCTCAGTCGCTCAAATCATTATATGCATCTCAACATAATCATTCCCAACAATATTTATAAGTTAAAAAACGAAGTTTTGGGATTATGTCTTACATTCTTATTTCTATCTAAATTAACTTTTTGTCGCTACTCAAATGGTATGTTTGGATATGAGTATTAAGTGTTTAGATTGTGAATGAGAATCTCAATCTCGATCAATAAGTTATTTGAATAAATATTAAAAGGAGAATTGGCATTGAGAGAGTAGGATTAAGAATTCTTGATTAGGAGGATGGAGAATTCTATGTAAGAGGTGGTATTCCCCCAATCCCAACCAAGGTGGATTGAGAAAAAGAAGACATATTTACTCAAGCTCGTCCCCTAAATCCCTAATCACAATCATGTTTTTCGAATCATGTTCTTTATCAAACAGGTTAACATGATTTTCAATCCCGATCCACCTTATTTCAGGATTCACAAATCTCAATCTCACTTATGAACTAAACATGCATGCCCAAAAAGAACCATAAGGACTGCATTGGATGAGACTATTCATAACATTTTTCTTATTCAATGATATTTTGGTTATATTTATATATATAAATTTACTGCACAAAAGTTTGGAAGAATCAAGTGGCCTATATATAGAAATAGGAAGGGGTTCATCGAGGGTGGTGAAGGGGGTTTTTAAGGGAGGGGGGCTAGAATAGGAAAGTTTGTTTTTTTTTTTTTTTTTGTTTTAAAACAGCCGATCGATGGATGGACCCCGATCGAACGGTTTTGCTCGAATCTCGCACAGCCGCACGTCCCGCGGGGTATCCACTCGGGTGATTCAGTGCGGGAATGCGAGAAACGACGTCGATCATTCGATCGCGGGTCCATCGTATCCAACGGTCGAGATGAATCACCCCCGACCGTCCGATGCGATGGACCCGTGATCGCTTCCCGCACGACCGCATTCCCGCACCGAATCACTTCCCTCTCTCTCTCTCTCTATATATATATATATATATATATATATATATATATATCGAGTGATTCAGTGCGGGAATGCGGGAAACGACGTCGATCGTTCGATCGCGGGTCCATCGCATCCAACGGTCGAGATGAATCGCCCCCGACCGTCCGATGCGATGGACCCGT